>JAJLRB010000119.1:0-57500 GCA_020976825.1 Odocoileus hemionus
AATTCTTCCATTAGCTAAAAACAGGCATTTGATTCGAAGTTATAAATTTAAATGTTAGTATTTCCATATTGTTTTTTTGAGATATATTCATTGACAAAGAAGTATACAGTAAAAAAGTTATATGGAAAGAAAAAAACCCATATTTGAATTTTTAAAACAAAATTTTAAAACCCTTTTTTGGTTTTAAAAAGGAAGAAGATTTTTTTTTTCCCAAAGGGGTTATTCACAATTTTTTTTGTTTGTGTGTTTGTTTGTTTCCTAAAAAAATAGGTTGTTAGAGAAACTTATGGTTGTGTTCTCCCTCCTGTTTTCTTCTAGATCACTCTTCACCGGCAAATGCAATTCTTTCGCTTGATAATCAGACGGCTCTGACGTTTTCCCCGGCAAAGAGATAAGAAAATAATACACCAAAACTGGTTTACCCATTTAATTGTTATTAAAAAATTTTCAATTTCACCCCGAAATTTCACCCCATAAACAACAGGGTTTCCCAGATGGTGCAAGGGTAAAAAACCCCCCCTCCAGTGCAGAAGACAAAAAGGGCACAGATTTGACCCCTGGGTCGGGGGACCCCCGGGGAAAGGCATGACAACCCCTCCATATTCTTGCCTGGGAATCCCATTAGACAAGGATCCGGTGGGCTAAATCCATAGATACATAAGCTGACCAAAAAAAGTGATTAGTACGTACCAGAACAGCTATAACCTAAGAGTTTAAAGGAAGAAACATAGTGACAATGAAACCAAAAAAATCCACAAGCATTTCTAAGATTAAAATCAGCTAACTCACATTTACATATTATGACTTTCTTGAGCCCCAAATATCACTGTATTTTAGGCTGCCAAAAAATATGCCGAGTACAAAGTAAATAAAAAATATTTGTTTTTTGGCCCAAATTTTACAATTTTTATTTTTAAGTCAAAAAAAATTTAAACAGTCTTTTTCTACTTAATTGGGATATGCTAAGGAATTTTTCATGCCCAGATATTCATGCTGATTTTTGACAAATGGTGAAGGAGTGGGGGAGAACTTTCTTTGTATACACTTAAAATTTTTAAGAGACCTGTTTCTTTTTAACTTTCCTAAAACAGTTGAGCAGTTGATAAAGCAGGTTTTCTTTCGGTTTTTGACTGAGATTCCTAAATGTTTCCTAAGGTATGAAAATGAGCTCGCCCTTCCCAAAAACACGGGGCTGACATAAAACGGTTAGGGCACCCTGGATAAACTGCTCTCTGGGGCTGACCGGAACGCAGAAAATCCCTGAGTGAAGAATACCTATCCAAAGAACCATAAGAGGTGGGGGAAGATTTTAGCTCTATTTTTTTAAATACTTGGGAAAAAGACTAAATGACTAGTAACTCGTGTCCTTTATTAATTCAAACAATCCCAAGGCATATCAAACAAAGAATTTCCCCATGCCCCAGCTCTGCCCTTCTAACTCTCCCCCAAGGTAATCGGGTTTAAAACACTTTGACTGTATCTTCTTTTTTGGGTGTCACACCTAACCTTAGGAAATTACTACATTATTTTTCTCTACACTTAAAATCCGGGAATGTTTCAGTCCTGGTGTTCAGTACTAAGCACTTGGCAAATGTTTAACCTCTTTGCCTCCATTTCCAACTGTAAATTAAGTCGAATAGTACCTACTTTTTGAGTTTAATCCCCCAACTGCTTTAGAAAAATGTCTGGCATTAAACAAGTGCTCAAGAGGTATGGCCTTAAGGTGAGATTCCCAGGGGCAGGGTTTTTTTTTTTTTTTTCCACGCTCTGCCCCATCAACAAGCACTCCACTGACATTTCATCGAGAATTATATCTTGATGAAAACTATATCAAAACAAAAAAAACAAGGTCCTTTGTACCACAGGAAACAAATTTCAACATTTTTTTTCTTTTTTTTTCTTTTTTTTTTTTTTTTTTTTTTGCTGCCCCCCACGGTTGTGGGCTCTTGTTTCCCAACCAGGGGGGATCCAACCGGGCCCCCTTCAGTGGAAGCCAGGTCCTAACTACTGGCCGCCGGGGAAATTCCCTACATCAATATCTTGTAATAACTTTTCTACAAGGGGAAAAGAAACTGAAGATGAATAATACAAAAGGTCTTTTTGCTGTCTTTAAAACAACATAACTTGTAAATCAATTTTAAAAAAAAATTTTTTTTTAAATAAAGGAAAAAAAAAAAATAAGAACTCTTGATCTTGTACCCACTTCTCACTTAAAAGGTAAAACACTCTCTGGTTTGTGGTTTTGGGTTTGGCTGTTTACAAATAACAAGTAAATAGTATTGGCATTCACTGATCGAATAAGTAAACTTAAAAAATCATTCGTGCCTTAATTAGACAACTCGAATTTAAGTCACAAACTGAGACCTAAAAAAGGAAACAAGAGGCGGTGCCCCCAAACCCGCCCTCGGGTCACAGCAACGTCCCCCGCAGGAGATGAAGGCTCACAGTGCACCGCGGGAGGCAACGGGGAACGGGAAATGAACCGGCGCCCGGCGTGGACCTCACGCTTCGCTGAAAAAACTGCGGGCGGGTACGAAGACCGGGCCCAGCAAACCGCAGGCGCCGAGGCTGGTTCAACAAAAGGGTGAGGGATCCCCACCCACCGGGCCGGTACCCACCCCGGCCCCTCTACCCGCATCCCCCCCACCCCCCCCCCTCATCCCCCTCCCCCCCCCCCGCCACGCACCCACCCCCCCCCGGGGAAAGCTCAACCGTTTACTCCCGGGCCCCCCGGCCTTGCAGAGCGCCCCGCAGCAGCAGATCTCTGACGCGCGGCGGGCCCTCCTCCCCCCGGGGGGCGAGCTCACGGAAAAATGAAGCGCACGGGCAGACCTGGACAAGAGCGCATCCCTCCTGGCAAGGGTAGGTGAGAGGCGGGCACGACCCAAAAAAAGTCTAACTAAAAAATTCTTCCAAGGCCCCCCTGTCAAAACTTTCTCCGAATATTTAGTGGGGGAGGAGGACAAAGACCCGAACGCCGAGGACAGACACACTTCTTTTCCCTGGGGTCTTGAGGTTCCTTCCCCCCCATTCAGGCCCACTTCCAATGGGCCCTTTCTTCAGCTGGATGAAAAGAAAAACAGCAGCAGCATTGATTCCCGACAATCAAGTGGCAAGCTTGTGTCAGGGCAGGCAAAGCAAGCTGGTACACCACTCCCCTAATTTTTGCTGAAGCCTGTTAAAGGCCACACTGTCTTCCCACCAGGCAAAGGGGGATACATCTGGGACTGTTAACCTTTCACCTCAGGGCACCCGGGGGAGAACCCCAACCCGACACCCCCAAAAGGTTTGGGCTGTCACCTTCTCTGCACTTACTCCCAATTTTATTTGAATTTTTTCCGTGGAAAAGCCCGGGGAAAACGGCTTCTCTTCGGGGTCTGCGGCGCTTTTCAAAGGCTTGGTTTTGAGAATTAGGGCACACTGATGGCCGGGGTTCCCTGTCCTCATCAGGGGTTTTTTCACACCCCCGGGACACCGGGTTGACCCAAGATCAAAATTATACAAATAACAAACAGAGAAGGAAAAGATACTCAAAACAATGGGAAAAGATGTTTGATGTAGACACCCAAAAAAAGCAGGCTTTTTTACTATATCGTATTTAATTGGAAAATTTTCCACTCACAACCCCTTTGGAAACTGTGCCCCTCTCCCCCTTCCCTTCATCACCCGGGGTGGTACCCAGACCCTCCTCCCTTCCATTTTGGGGTTGGAACCCTCCCTCTTCCCCACCCCTTTTTTCCTGCAACTAAAACCTGGGGCCCCTATTTTCTGCCGTGCTCCGAACCAAAAATCCTGCTCTCATTTTGGAGCTGCGCTAAAGGAAAAAAATTTCCTGAGCTCCCAAGCGAATTTTAAGCACTTTCACAGAAAAGCAATGATATTAGAAAGTATAGATTCCTGCGCCAGTAGCCCTTTAGTTTGGGCTCATAAATAACCCACAAAAAATCCCATCTTAATTTCCCCCCCCCCCACAAATAATCGAAAATAAAAAAGGGGGGCTAAAACCCTTCTTCCATTCCTAATTTTTTTGGGTCAGTGATTTCTATTTTTGGAACAAAACTGTGAACATGCTGAGAGTTGTTAAATAATCTCAATGCTTCACATGTTTTCCTGTAAGTAAAAACTTCCAAATTCACCCTGCCTTCCCACATTCCAAGCCAACCTTACAGTAAAGTTGTGAGACAGAGATCTTAGGTTTGGGTCTGATTTAGGACGGGTTTAACAATCTTGAAAAGGATATCATATGAGAAACTTTATCAGGAAATTCAAGTTTGAACACCTGAGCCCCGCACCTCCCTGATATCTCCATTGTCCCTAAACCCCTATTACTATCCTGTTCACCTTCTCTTCTTTCCTGGAGACCCAGCCCCCCCCATTGATTTCCCTGGTCCCTTTTTTTATCAAAGGCAGGCTTTTTAGCCCCTGAGACTCCTTTTTAATAATGAATCTCTTAAATCCCTCTTTAAAACCCTAAAAAGGGATAAAGAGAAAAATTTATTTACAATACCACAAGTTTTTAAAAAACCGTGTAATCCATAACAAAAATCAAGAGAAAAATGGAAGTTTTAAAATAATTATTTTTTAATATGTAAACACTTGGCCCAACTCCCCTTAATGAAACAGCTGAGGCTTACCCTTCTTTTCATGGAAAGTTTCATTTTAAACAAATAAGTTTGGGATTGGGCCCACACAAGAATAAAAAGAAAAGAAGAGGAAAGTGGGAGTGAAACCTACAAATAACAAATTTCAAGGACGTAATAACCCCCCGGTGGATACATATGAAAGGGGAAATTATTTAATTTAAAGAAAGGTCACATGACAAGAAAAATTAAAAGACGCAAGTGGAAATGGGGAGGTATAATATTCACAAAAGTAGATTGAAATAATACTTGTCCGGCTTTGAAATAAAACTTTGTCTTGAAATCCCGCCCGGTAAGGCATTCACACAACTCAAGTGTTTATTAAAAGGCCTTGACGATGAAAAAATAAGGATGTTTTAGAAAAAAAACAGAGCAAAAAAAGCGTGGTGGGGTGGATCTTTGAGACGTATAGATAAGATTGAAAACAACAGGCAATAAAAAATAAGTTGAGTCTAAAAATAAAATTAAAGACTTCAAAAAAATTTGATTTCTTATTATGGTCCCCCCCAAGTTTTTTTAATAAAAGTTTGGGTTGTAAAGAAAAAATACCTAAATGTGTGCATGCTACGGAATAATCAAAACTGTGGTCGGTTCTCACTCCGGGAAAATTCCATCGGCCCCCACCCCCACCCCACCCCCAAGTAAACCCCAGTCACCCCCCTTTCTCTCCACCCTGTTTAACGTGACAAGTGCCTCATTTTTCCCAAAGTCCCTAGGAGCAGTACCCCCTTTGCTGAGAAACACTAGTCCCGTGTCCCCCAAATGGTCCTCCTTCACCTTGTTGTGACACCTTTATGTCCTAGAAAACACCCCGGGAGTGCCCCTTTGACAGAGACGGGGGGAACTACGTCACAGCGGGCCCAGACCGGGCTCAGATGGGGGCCCTGGAGGAGCCCTGCCCCAAAAGGTCGGGACCGAGACCGAGGCCAAAAAACGGGATTGAACAGCTCCGGGCATCAGGCCACCTGGAAAAAAGAAATCGAGCCCACTGCCGCCTTGAGGGAGAAGAAGTAATAATGCCTTTAAAAAATTTCTTTTTTCCCTATTTCAAGCCAAAACCATGACGTCATTCCCTTCTACCTCCAACCCCCTCTTCCTTCCCACTGCGAAAAGCATGGCCATCTCTTCCCTCAACGCTTCTTTTCCACACTTTGTACATCACACCCCCATCTTCATTTGCTCGGGGTCCCCCCTCACCCCTGCAGAATTTCTCCATTTGTTACCCTTTTAAAACCCTTGTGTGTTTGAATTTATCTCCTTTCAGTTCATTCCTAACATCACTGCGTCCGAAAAAAAATGTATTCTTTACAACCCCCCAGGATTATATTAAAGTGTATACTTTTCTTAAGTTTAAAATTCTTGGGTTTAAAAAACAATAAAAATGTAAAAAAAGATGGTTTTATATCCCCCTTTTTAGATAAACTTTGTTATAAAATTTAGTTTTTAATAGCTAAAATTTTAAATTTTTTTTCCTCTATAGAAAATGAAATCTGTTTGGGGCCTACAAAGTTTGCTTGCATTCATGTTCATCCTTGACTCAATGAATATTATGAAGTGTAAAACAAATATTACAGAATAAATTGGGTTTTTTTTAACAGCTCAGCTCTAAATCAAAGGTTTTGGACGGGGCCCCGGAAAATTATCAAAAGGGTAAAAAAAATCTAGTTTTTTTTATTTCACCCAAAATTTTTCATTTGAAAACATCCAGGGCAAACCTGTCTATTTTTTAATTTTAAACTAATGTGCTCTAACTTAAAGTATTTGTTGAGTGGTACAATTTCCCCAAACAATTATTATAAACCAATATTTAACTCCCTCAAAAAAAAATTATTTACAACATGGAAACTTTTTGTCATGAAATTTTCAGTTGAATAGGGGTTATTACATTTTTTTATTTCTAGATTTTCCAGAACCACGCGGGTAAAGACGGTGGGGAAGAGATAGTCAACAGGTAAATTTTCTTTCATCAAGGGTTCAGCCCATTAAAAGAAAGACATAAAATGCCCCAAGGGCAAACGAACAAAAAATTCCTTTTCTAATTGTCCTTTTGAAAAAAAGAATCTTTTGGGGAAATATCCGGGAAAAAACTTCATTATTCAAAATATAAGGGTAAAAAAACACTTTCTCCCCTTAAAGTTTAGTTACTTACCAAGAAAAAAAACCCTGTTGTCTAGTACCTTTTACAGGAAGTTGGGGTTTATTTTAAAATAAATAGAAAGTTGACGTGACTTAGTTCTTCACTCATGACAAATAAAAAATTTGAGAGTTATTTTTTCCATGTTAATTCATAGGGAAACATTTTGGAATATATTTTAACTGCCTTTTGCCCAGTTTATATAAAAGTAAATACCATATGGCAATTAAATTTTAAAACATTCACTAGGCATAATCTTTGTTGTTGTTTTTGAGTCTTAAGTCACATCCAACCCTTTGTGACCCATGGACTGGACTATAACCGGGGGGGCTCCTTTCCCAGGGGATTTTCCGGGCAAGAATATAGGGGGGGTTCCCCATTTTTTTCCCCGGGTATCTTCCTGATCCGGGGATTAAACTCATGTCTCCTGCATTGCGGGTCAATTCTTAATGCGAGCCACGGGGAAGCAGGCTAATTTTAAATCATTTACACAGGGCAAGCAATCTAAAGGGAAATCAGTCCTGAATATGCATTGGAAGATAGCGAAACTAAAAACCCAAATATTTTGGCCACCTGATGGAAAAATACCATTGAAAAGCCCCCGGAGCGGGAAACCCTGAAGGGGAAAAAGGGGGGACAGGGGATGAATATTGGAGGGCATCCCGACTCAGGGAATTTGAAAAATTCCCGGGGTTTGGGTGAGGAGGGGGAGGTCTTGTTTTCCCCGTCCTGTGCGCAAAGAGGAGGCAAAACTGGCGACCAACTGAAGCAATCGGGAAAAATTTTTTTAGAAAATTCCTGCGATTGAATTTCCCACCTCTAGATGGCACATTCCGGGGTTTTTTCCCCTATGGCCACTGGGACTATTGGAAGGGGATACTTATCGGGAAACCCATTCCCCAAATCGGATACCCGACAGATGTACAAAAGAATCTCATCCACTGACTTTTTTCTAGAAGAAGTTGGAAGTTTTTTCCAAAAATTTTGGGCCCAACAGAAAAATTTTTTTAAGCTTGGCAGGCCATAAGTTCTCTTTTTAAAGACTACCAACTCTTTCATTGAAGTAGCGCAGCCATAAAAAATGGTAAGAAAATAAGCATACTACCTTAAAAAATTTTTAGTTATAGACACTAAAATTTTTGAAGGGCCAAAATTTTGACATGAAAAAAAATATTTATCCTTTTTGTTTTTTTTTCCAACCTTTTAAAAACTTAAAAAATATTCTTAGCTCAGGGATGTAAGAAACATAGGGGGGCCCAGTTTTAAAACCCATGGCAGCTCTTCTAAAACAAAAAATTTTCTTGGGGTTGTGATACGTTTTCCATCTTTCTCAATCAAAGGTATGATGGGTTTCCCCAAAAAAAAATTTTTAAACTCTCAAAGGAAAACAACTCTAATTCTCAAATTTGTGACTGATTTAATAGAACTTCAATGAGGGCAGGAATTCTACCAAACAACCCAACGTTATATGGAAGTTCAAAGAAGGGGCAAAAAATATTTATAAAAATTTGACCAAAGGTCCTAAAAAAGAAAATAGTAGAATTGATGGGAAAAAATTTCCAATGGTAAATGATGGGTTTCCCCGGGTGGCTCAGAGGAAAAGAATCGCCTGCCAATGCAGAACCCAGAAGACGCGGTTAAACCCCGAGGGGGGCTCCTTGGAGGAGAAATGGAAACTTGCCCCAGTATTCTTTTTGGAAAAATTTCCCAGGACAAAAGAGACTGGGGGGCAAAAATCCATGGGGTCAAAAGGTCGAAAATAAGCAATGAGCACACACAAGACAGTGTAAGGGCCACTGAAATTTGCAGGGCTCAGTGAAAAAATGAAAATGTGGAGCCCCCTATGTTCAAAAATCACAGAAAAAGCAATCACAAAGGCACTAAAATAAGTTTTTTTTTTTTCCCTTTCTGCTTCATACTCTTGACGTCAATTTTTGGAGTAGGTTTTTTGGCCCCATTTAATTCATTGGGTTTTGGTAAGCACTCCGTCATATCCAACTCTTTTGACCCTAGGGGACGTAGTCCGCCGGCTCCCTTTCCAGGGGGTTTTTTCCGGGAAGAATATGGAGGGTTTCCCATGCCCTCCTCCGGGGGATTTTTCCCAACCCGGGATTAAACCCGTAGCTCTTACGTGTCCTCATAGCGGGGAGGTTCTTTACCACTACGCAATGTATCATAATACATAAAAATTAAAAATTTAAAGCATTGGCATGAATTTTACAGTTTCATATTGGGCAATGACAGTTTTAAACCCAAAATACAAAACTCAGTCAATGAAATAAAAATTTTTCTTTTTTTTTTTTTCTTTTGTAAATTCCCCCCCAGGAATGAGGGATCTCATTTCCCTAAAAAGGGATGGAACCCAGGGCCCACTGCAGTGGAAGCACAAGTCTCAACCCCAAAGACCACCAGGAAAGTCCAAACTCAAAGGGTACTCAACATGCAAATGATTTTATTTTTACCAAAACAGGGGGAACACTGCACAAACAAAAAAACCCTTTTTTAAATTTCACTTTATGGGTAATTCTACCAACTTCTTCACCACGGGCTTTCTGTAAGAAGAAAAGACAGAAAGGACACGGGGGGATTAAAAAAAATGAAAACCGAAACTAAAAATCCTAGAGGAAACAAGGAAAAAAACCTTCCCCCGACAAAAATCCACAGATCCCTATGCCCCCTCCCAAATTTTGGGAAATAAAAGCAAAAAAAAAACAAAGGGGGCCAAATTTAAAAATTTAAAAAGCTTTTGCACAAAAAAGGGAAAACTATAAGAAAGGGTAAAAAGACAGCCTCAGTTGGGAGAAAATAATAAAAAATGAACAATAGAAAAAGGGAAATTCAAAAATATACAAGCAACTCCTGCAGCTAAATTCCAAAAATAAATGCCCTAATAAAAAAATGGGCAAAGAACAAAAACAGACTTTCTCCAAAGAAGACATACAGAGGGCTAAAAACACTAAAAAGATCTCAACACACTCATTATCGAGAATGCAAATCAAAACCCAATGAGGTACCATTACACCCCAGTCAGGATGGTGCTATCCAAAAAGCTACAACCCAATAAATGGGAGAGGGTGGGGGGGGAAAAAGGGGAACCCCTTTACACTGTTGGGGGGGAATGCAAATATACGGGGTAGGGAGAACATGTGGAGATTTCAAAAAAACTGGAAATAAAACTCCCATATGACCAAAATCCCATTTCTGGGATAACACAGAGGAAACTGATCTAAAAGAAAAAGGTGCACCCCAAAAAATGTTCATCCAGACGTTTTAATAGCCGGGGACTGGAAGAACCTAATCCCCATCAGCAACGAATGGAAAAGGAAAGCTTGGACTATACACCAGGAATATTACCAGCCATTAAAACAAAATTCATTTGAATCTTTTCTAAGAGATGGATGAACGGAGCCCATTATACGAGTGAAGTAACCCAGAAAGATAAAGCCATTACAGTATTAACACTGATATGGAA
The DNA here is from genome assembly GCA_020976825.1 of Odocoileus hemionus. Classification (NCBI taxonomy): domain Eukaryota; kingdom Metazoa; phylum Chordata; class Mammalia; order Artiodactyla; family Cervidae; genus Odocoileus; species Odocoileus hemionus. The sequence continues at coordinate 10,247 of JAJLRB010000119.1, forward strand.
TTTGAAAGAGCAAAACAAAAAAGAACACGGGAGTAAAGAACAGATTTTTTGACTCTGTGGGAGAAGGCGGGGGGGGATGTTTCGAGAGAACAGCATCAAAAACCTGTATATATTGGGGAAACAGATACCCCCCGGGTTTGGGATAGAGACAAGTCTCGGGTGGGCACGGGGAAGCCCCCAAGAGGGAGGGGTAGAGGGGGAGGGGGGGAGGGGGGACGGGATGGGGAATACATGTAAACCCATGGCTGATTCTGTCAATATATACAAAACCCTAAAATATGTAAACAATTAAGCCTCCAATAATAAAAAAAATGGGAAAAAAAAAGGACACGGGGTCACCTTTTCTTTTTTTTACTATTTCGGAAGTTTTTGGCAAAATACGGGAATGTAATAGTAGTACATGATAGGATTCCTTGATCCTTCGTGTATTTGGGAATCCCCCTCCCTCTGCTACTTTCAAGCAAGTTCCATTTAAGTGGAAGCCTGGCCTCTGGGGGTTGTTAGAGACCCTGCTTACTTGCTTATAACATGTAACTTCCCTTTGTACACCCCATCAAAAAATTTTTGTTAAATGCTTTCTTTATTGGAACCCCAAATTCCTGGATCCAAAGCTTTCCCTTTTTTCTTGTTCTTTTCCCCCCTTAGTACTTCCTGACAAAGTTCAAGAGATAAATTTTTGAGACTTTTATGTCTGAAAAAAAATTTTTATTCCTCCTCACTCATGATTAATTGAAAGTAGAGGGTTTTTAGGTTGAATACATTTTCTTAATTTTGAAGGTTTCCTTCACTGGAATCATGGTTCCAGGACTGTTAAAAAGTCCCAAACCCATTTTTTTTCCTCGTCCTTGGATACATTTGCTTTTTTCCCGGGTTCTCTGAAATATCTGTGCACGGCCCGGGCTGTTTTTCTTTTTCATTATTATTTTTAGTTTTGGGGGGTCTCTTCCTTTTTAGAAACGGTTCTTTATAAAAAGTTTCTTCATTCTTTCTCCCTTCTCTATTTCGGGAAAGGCCCCCTTTTAAGACGTGTTCTTGGGCCAAGCATTTTTTTTTTTAAATTTTTTTTGTTGTTATTTTTGTCCTTGTTTTGTGGGGGTTTTTTTAAAAGTTTTTTTTTCCCAAACCCAATCTGTTAACATTTGTTGGGGAAAGTTAGTTTTTAATCCCAAGACTCTTTCTTTTTGCTCTCTAGCTAAACTTTATGTATTCTATTCGTTTTTTCAAAAGCAGATTTTTGTTACTTCTAAGGATATTAATTATCTTACTTTTTTTTTTAAAATTTTCTTCACTTTTTGATTTTCTGTTTCCGGAAGTGCTATTTTTTTGCTTTTTTTCTTTGAATCTTTGTCTTTCACATTGCAGATTTTTCAGTGAAAGGGGTTTTCGAATTCTGTTCATTTAAAGAGGAAGCCTTAAGTATTTGAAATTTCTGTGTGTATTGTGTGTACTCATTCCAGGGCGGTTTCATGGTTTCTTTTGGGGAAAAACATAAAATACCTGTATCTTGGTTCTTTTCTCCAGGATTTTTCAGTTTCCCCTGAGAAGGCCCAATAACCGGGTTTTGGGTACATAATTTGCAGGCCCTAATGCAAAATGAAAATGTTTTAAACCTTGCTCAAATTCAGGAAAAGTTCAGCTAGAAGGGACTAAAACCTCAATATTTTTCTTTAAAAAATTTTTTATTACTTCTATAGTAGAGGTAATAATGATAACATTAATAAAGAAAAATTCAAGTCAAAAAAAATTTTTTTTAAACCTGGTTTTATGTAATCAAAAATTAATCTTGATTAAAGGATTTCTTGATTGATCAGCATGTTTTTCTGCTTGCTTTTCTGAAAATTCACATATTTGCTTAAAATTTTTTATTTTTATAACTGCATTTTTTAATCTATTTAAAGAAAGGGGGTGTCTAATTCTTGGCAAATGCAAGATCTCTCAAGATCTTTAAAAAATCTCAAATGAAAAAACAGCATGGGGCAAGACCAAAAAGGGGAGAGGGAAAGAAGGAGAAATAAAAGAAAGACAAGTCAGGCAGGTGAAAAGGTCTGAAATGTCAGGAGAGAAGCTTCAGCTAGTCTATGGGGAGGGGTTTTAAATGAAAAAGAGTAGAGGAAGGAAAAAAATATCATTTACTACCCACCATTGCAAGCAAATTGGTATCATATTACTACCCTTCAACAGTACTGAACAAAACAAGTAATGGGTCCATCTTTGAATGAAAAACCCGGCTCAAAAGAATAACTTTGATTTTTGTACCACGTTAAAAAAAAGACAGAAGATTTGAAAACTGAATATCTGATCAAAAAGAAGTTTTGTCAATTACATGAAGGGGTGGTATTCAGGACTGGACCTTGGCCCTGACCCTTTATGGAAAGGAAAAAGACTCGAAACCAAAAACCAAATTTAATTCTAAGAATGAGCTGAAAGAAAATATAGTGACAAAAACAAGGAAAAGAGAAAAATTCTTTAAAAGAAACGCAGAAGTAATTCAATAGGACCAGTAATTACGGACAGCTGGTATAAAAGAGAGCAATTAAAATTTTTCTTTAAAAATATGAGATGACTCAGGGGAAATTCTACCAAAATAACAAGAAGGATGCCAAAGAACAAAGTATGATAAAGGTGACGGTTGAAAGTCATGCAGAACATCCCCAAATGGAATGTCTTGGGCACAGTAAGGAAAGTGTCCAAAAGGGGAAGAAGCCATTATTTGACAATAAAACCATTTTACATAGAGCCAAAGCCACAAAAGGGGGAATCACGGGGAGAGGGTAGGAAAAAAGATCGTGAGTACAAAAAAGTAAAAAATGACAAATTTTAGACCCTTTTTTCGAACTAGAGTGGGGAAAAAAGAAAAGGAGAGAGATTACTGTATTCTTGAAAGCAATGGGTTTTGGACTCAGTTAGACCAGGTGGTCATATCAAAATGTGTCCAGAGGGGTTTGGGAAGAAAAATGAAAAAAAAAAAACGGATTTTAGATGTGGGTAATTTGTAAAATTTTTTGGGGTAAATTTCGTTTAAAAGATGAGATTAAAATTCAGGGGTGGTAGGAATGAAAATGGAGGGAAAAACGCAGAAAATTTTTTTTGAAAAATACAGGAAGAAAGTAGGAAAAACAAAAATTCAAAATGAACAGGGAAAATCAGCTCTAGTCTATCCCTTTTTACGATGAAGAAACTGAGACCCCAGAGGTTAACCAAAATTTATTTTTAAACCTGGTTAGAAAAGAGCTTAAAAGAAAACCCTAAAGGGAATGGTAACTCAGGAGGGTTTTAAACAAAAGAAACTATCTGTCTTTAAGAAGAGCCCCTTTAATTCCTCATTTTTATTTGACCTCCTTTTTTCCTCTTTTGAACCCCCCTGGTTCTTAAATTATTTTTTATCTATCCAAAAGGACTTATCACCTAGAAAACCAGATAAAGGCTAATTTCTGGGGAAAAAACAAGTCCCTTGGCTTGAGCAAGGAAAAAAGAAAATTTGTGTACACACATTTTTTTTTTACAGAACTTTTTAGTCCAAAGGGCCCGGGGACAGGGATTACCAAGCTAAATTTTAAAAGCCCCACATAAAATTTAAATACCCTCCCCTTTTTTTTGGGATAACAAAAAACCCAAGGGAACTATCCCCCTACAGAAATGGACCATTGGGTAAAGGCATCATTTTAAGAAAAGCACCTAATTTGGATACTTTGATGAGCTGGCAAACACCATTTTGCTATGGGGACGAGTTCACCCAAAAAAACCCGATAATGTGTATATAAAGGTACATGAAACTGTTCGGTAGGACATTTTCCATCAGACTTCCCCCCAGAAAGAAGCGGGCATCTAGACCCATGAGCCGCTTTTTTTGCCCGACGCCTTGGCTCCCCGTGGGGGGCTGGCTCTGTGCGGCCTCCAGTGGGGCAGCCGCTTTTGGGGGCCCAGCACGGCTTTGGAAGCCTTTTTCCCGCCCTTTGAGGGAACTCCTCTGCAGAGGCTACGCGGGGGCTGGGCGGAGGAAATGCTTCCCGCGCTGCCTTCACTGGAAAAAGAACATGGCCTCCTCCCGGCAAAGGAAGGTGACCAGCGAACCCACCCGCCTGGCCCCCTACCTGGGCAACGGCGCGCCCTGGGGGGGCCAACGCCCACTGGAGCAGAAGATCAAGGCTGGTAGGAAATTTGGGCCCGGGTTCCCGCCGTGGGCCGACACATTATAGCAGATACTTTACGGTAAAAGACGACCCTTTGGAAAAAGGTAAAACATACGGCCAGAGGTTTAGTACCCGTAAAAGGGAATTTGCCCACAGGCACAGATCCTAAAATTTTCACAGCAGGTTTGCCTCGTGCTAATTTACGAGTTTATTAAATTAAAACTAATTTATATTAAAATTCGGTCTTCAAAAAGGCTCACTCATCATGATATGTGGAGCAGTTTATTTTTAAAATACTAAAAAAACAAAAACTGCCCCTGTCTTTATAATTTACATAGAAAGTTTTTCCTAGAAAGTTTTTTCTTTTTTTAAAGGTAAGTAGAGGTAAAAGAGGCATACTTTAAATTTTATTTTCAAGGGTCATCTTCTTGTTAGAGACAGGGTGCCAAAAAAAATTTCATAATTTTAGTTGACTTTATTTCAAGGAAAAATGAATTTTTTAAAATATTTTCTCATTCTTAACTAATTCTCCATTTATCAGATAATTTCCGCAACAACAACAATGCCAAGTTGCCTCAAAATGACAATGCAAGGCTCACAGCTGAGACTTCAGACTAAAGTAAGTGGGGCGAAAAGAAAACCCGAAAAGTTTAAGCCTTTTCCCCTTTTTTTAGGCTATTTTTGGGGCTCTCCCTTCTTTTGGTTTTTTTTGTTTTTTAACCAAAAGCATGTTCGAATGACTCACTAATTTATATTTTTTTGGGGGAAATTGGGGGACGGGCACAAATGAATGTCAAAATCATACAAAAGGGGGTTTTGATTTCTCTTTCTTGGTCAAGAAATTTTTTTACTTTTTTGATTATAAATGATCACCTGAAGTTTGGATATATTTTAAAAAGTTGGACTTAAAAGCTTAGTTTAAGGTTTTTTGTTTGTTTTATACGTTTTTGCCCCAACCTTTTTTTTAAAATCCATTCTGAGTTTATTATGTTTTATTCATTTGCCATGCCTTTTGGGATGTAAATAATTAGTTCCCCCAACGAGATGGACCCCCTGCATGCGGGGCAGGTCTTAACCCGGAGACGACATGAAGCCCTTAGCTTGGTTTTTGATAAAAATAAAAGGTGATGGTGGGGCTTCCCTGGTGGCTCAAGGGGAAAGAATTTTCCTGCACACGGAGACCCGGGTTCAATCCCGGGTTGGGGAAAATCCCCCGAAAAAGGAATGGCTACCCACTCAGTATCTTGCCCGGGGAATTTTCCCGGGCGAGGGGCCTGGAGGGTTCGGGGCCACGGGGGGGCAAACAGTGGGGCACAACTAGTGACTTAAAAACAAAAGGGGATACTGATGTATACGCCCTTTAAAAAATTTTTCTAAGGTTTGAAAAAGAACAGGCCCCACCCGAGCTGACCGGAAGTCAGCAGTTTGGCGCCGGGTCCTGGACGAATTGACCCCTGTGCAGAACGGGCTTTAAAATTCGCTGGAACACCAGCGGGACGGCGTACCTCAAGAAGAACCCCTGAGGAGGTGGTGTCTCTCCCCCTGTTTAAAAATTTTAAAAAAAACGTTTCAGAGCAAAAAAAAATATCTTGAATTCAAAAAATTGTTGATTTCTCCATATGCTTAGAGGGCGAAATGTTTCTTTATTCCCTCCAAAGAAACCCAAAGAAGTTTCTAACCAAAGGATCGTGTCTGTCTGGGTTTCCCTTTTATATATTCCAACCCAACATGGTTTTTTTTAGGAATGAGGCCCTGCAGTGCGCGGCCGGAGCAATTGAAAAGTGGAGAGAATGCGGCACCGGGGGGACCACGGGTTTTGCGAAAAAACATGCGGGCCGAGTACGAGCCCTGGGCCCAGCAAACCCGGGACCAAAGGCTGGTTCAAAGAAAAGGTAAAAAGCAAGCTAGGGTGCGCTACTTGGACCCGGGGCTGATGCAACATCGCTCATAACAAGGCCCCTAAAGTTTTAGGGCGCTTCGCTGAGCGCAGATTTTTGATGAGGGCCCCCGGCGCCCCCACCTCCCGGGAAGAACTGACGGAATAAGCGCTCTTCAAACCCTGGAGATTGAACTTTGTCCTCTTTGCGACAGTAAGTAAAAAAGACACCAAAATTTTCTTTTAAATTGAGGGGAAAAAATTAGAGTTTTTTTTGCCCCGCTGTTATTATTTCATTTTTTTTCGTCATTACTCTGCGAAAAAAATACATTTTTCATTTTTTTTACAGTAGAAAAACTTTGGGCCCGAAAATTTTTTACCAATGCTAATAATTGTGAAATGTTAAAAATTTAAAAAACAATGATTTTAGGTACTCAAAAAGAAACGGGGGTGACTCGCATCCCTCAGGGGCCCCTCCCCGGGGCGGGAAAATCCCCATTTTTCCCTAAAGTCCCACTTTCCTAAAGCCACTTTTTTAAAAAAAAAAAAAAAAAAGGCGTTTTTCCCCCGGCTCCCATTAGGTTAAAAATCTTTTACCAACTTGACCCTCCTTTTTTTTCGCACCTTTGGGGGTTTTTTTGGAACACTTCGGGGGCAAAAAAGCCGGGGGCAGGTTTCCTAAAATTTGTCATAAAAAAAAACCTTTTTTATTTTCCCCGCACTTTCCCCACTGGTTCCAAAAACCCCGGGGTTTTGGGCGCAAAAATTTTTTTTTTTTTCCGAGGAAACCGGGTTCGGGTTGAAAAGGAAAGTCTCTATCCCTTAAAATTTTTTCCCCCCCTATCCCAAGGGGTTTCCAAAATTTTAAAAAAAAACTCGGGGGGTAAAACTTCAATTTTCTCCCTTTTGGTTTAGGGCCCCCCAAAAAAAAAACAAAAATTTTGCCCGAAAAACTTTTTTTGGGCTCTACTTAGTTTACAAATATTTTTGTTTTTTTTTTTGTTTTTTTCATATTTTGTGGGGCTTTCTTTTTTCAGCGGGCCCCTGGTTGCATTAAACCCCTTGTTTTCTCTTTTTGGGGGACGGGTTGACCCTATATTTCTCCCCTCTTTCGGGATTTTCCCTGCCCCGGGGAAATCCAGGGTTACTTTTTGTAAAATTAAACCCCTTGCAAAAAGCTAAGTTTAAAAAAACCAAAATGTGGGGGGTTTTTTTTGGGGGAAAAATTTCCCTTGTGGGGCTCTTTAAATTTCCTAAAAAAAAATTTTTAAATCCTTGGGGTTGGTGTTTCCCCACCAAAGGATTCTCCCTCTTTGAACACTTGGGTTTTTCAAAATCTTTTATTGGGTTTCTTTCTCTTGGCTTTTTAAAAATAAAAAGGAACTTACTTTGTCTAGTCCCCAAAAATTAGGCCCCTTTCGGGAAAAACTAAGTGGGGCCGGCCCTGGTCTCGGGGCCCCGGGGGCCAATTTAGGGGACCCCCGGGCCAAACTGGTAGAAAAGTCCCACAATTCCAAAAAGAAAACAGACCACTTGCCCCTATAATAAAAATTAAATATTTTAAAAAAAAAAGAAAAGAAGAAACCAAAATTTTACACCTGGTCTTTTCTTCCATGTTTTGGGAAATTAAAAATTTACTTAAAAAGTTTTTTTAAAAACTCAAAAAAATTAAACATCTAGTTTTTTCTTTAAAAAAAACCCAGGGGGGCAAAAAATTCCTTTGGCCACATTTTAAATTTTGGAAATTATTTCCCCCTTTAGAATTTTTAAACAACAAAGTTAAAAATGAAGGGGTGCCCAATTTTTTAAAGGGAAAAAAGCTGACAATTAAATAATAAATACCTTTTTTAAAAAGTTTCCCCCGGGTTTTTTCCCTAATTTAAAATAACCCTTTCAGTAGGATTTTTTTTATTCTGTAAATTTTTCCAAGAAAAAAAAAACCCCCCCCTGAGGTTCCGAGAGTTTTTTAAAAATTTTTTTCCCGATCCCCCCAAAAATATACAGGTTTTGGAAAAATTTACTTAAAATATTTACCCCCAATTTTAATTTTCATTTTGTATTTAAACCCCAGGAAAAAGTTAAAAATAAATTGTGGAAATTCTGCATTTTAATTAATAAGAAACCCCCAAAACAAACCATAAATTCAGAAGGGGGCCCCCGGGGGATCCCTAAACAAAAAAGAATCAAACCCCAATAAAGCCTATTTCCCCTCTTTTCTTTTATAACTTTTAAAAAAAAATTTTTTTTAAGTAATTTTTTGTTTTTTTTTTTAATTTTTTGCAATCATCCTCATTTTTGGCACTTTGCTTTTTATTTGGGCCCCGCCCCCCCCGCCCCCCCCCCGGGGTTGTTTTAACTTCTCTTTTTAAGTGGTTTTTCCTTGTTGTTTAACAGGCCTAGTTTGGGTCTTTTTATATCTTTTTCAATTTTAACCCTTTTTCCCAGAAATAGTTACTTCTAAATGTAAAGTTTTAAAATCCTAACAAACCCCAAGGGGTAAGAGGGAAAGGGGGGGGGGGGACATGGGGGAAAAATTTAAAACCTGTTTTTTTTTAAAGACAAAAAACAATTTTAAAAATTATCCTAAAAAAAAAAAAATTTTCAACAACCCATTAATGGAAAAAATAAAACAAAATGAAATTTTAATGATTTAAAAATAAAGGGCATTTAAAAAGGCAACAAAATTTTTTTTTTTTAAAAAAATTAAAACAAAGATAACAAAAAAAAAAGGAAAACTCAAAATAATAAAAGTTAATAAAAAAGGACATACAAAAAACCTGTTCAAAGGGTCTAAAAAAACATAGAGGGTTTCCTGAGGGAAAGTAAAAATTCTGTTCCGCGGCCCCAGATCCCGCTCAAAAATCCCAAGCCCTGAGCCCGCTGCAATAGGGGCCCCCCCAACAGCAAAAAAAATAAAAAAGTCTGAAATTTTTTAATCCCCAAAAAAAATTTTGGAAAAAAACCTTTCTAAATTTAAAAGAGAATTTGTAAAATAGAAAAATTTAAAAACCCTTTAAAAAAATTTTTTTTGGAAAATTTCCTTTTAAAAAAAAGACGGGGGTTTTTGGGAAAAAACCCCAAAGGTCAAAAACTACTTTCTTAAACTTTTCCAAAAAATTTAAGAGGGTTTTTCCCTTTTTCCCCAATTAAAATCAAACATCCTTAAATTAAGGGTTACTTGATAACAATGCAAAAAAATTTAAAAAAAAAATTTTTAAAAAAAATTTGGTTTTAAATCAAAACCCTGTTGGGCCCGGGGGAAATTTAAAAAAAAAACAAAAATGGGAATTCACTTAAAGAAAAGGAAAAAAAATTAAAACCTAAAAGAGGAAAAAAACAAGCAAAAAAACCCAAACCCCTTTTTCTTTTTTTAAAGGAGTATTAATCCAAGTTATAAGTCCCCCCATTAACACAAATTAAAAAATTAAACCCCTTTTTTCAAACAAAACTTTTTTTAAAATTATTTTCCCCTTTATTCATAATTTCTGGAAAATCTCCAACTTTTAAAAAAAAAAAAAACTTGGGGTTTTCTCATTTGCAAAAAAATTTAAAAATAAAAAAACCAAAATTTCCCCCCCAAAAAATTTCCTAATAAAACGCAAGTTCGTCATCCATTTTTTTTGTTTTTTTTCAAAAAAAAAAAATTAAAAATTTTTAAAAACTAAAAAAAAAAAAATTCCCCCCAAATAAAATTTAAACAAAGGTTTTTGTTGAAAAATTAATTTTAAAAAATTTATTGTCCAAAATTTAGCAGTATATAAAGGGGGGAAAAAAATTAGACTAAGCACAGTTAAAAATTTTTGAAAGAAAAGATCCCTCTTCAAATCCCCTTTAAAAACCCCCCCGATTTTTTTTTTAAAAGGAAAAAAACCAAAATCAAAAAAAAAAAAAGAATTTTTAAACAAAGTTTTTGGGAAAAAACAAAAAGGAAAAACCCCCTAAATTTTAAAAATATTTAAAATTCAAAAAACCCGGGGTTTTCCCAAAAAATAAGGGGGCCCCAATTTTTGCCTTTTCCCCTTCCCCCCGAATGAAACTTTAAAAAAAAAAAAAATAACATTTTTTGGTTCCTTGGGGGGGGTGGGGGTTTTTTTTAAAAAAAAAGTTTTTTTTTTTGAAAACATTTTAATGGTTTTGGTTTTCCCATTTGAATTTTAAATATTTTTTACCCCCAACTTAACACAAAAAGGGAAGTGGAATTTTTTTTTTTATTTTTCTTTTGGAGGGGAAAAAAAGTTGGTGGGAAAACAGGCCCAAAAAAAAAGTGGTTTTCCTTTTTCAATATTTTGAAAAACCTCTTCAGGAAAAATTTTTAACAAATTTTTAAAACAAAATAAGTAAAAAATAAAATTTGGGGGCCCAGAAATCCCGAGGGGATAGGGTTGGTGGATCAAAAACCCATGGGATTTCTTTCCAATTTTTATGGGCAAACCCCTTTGAGTATAGGGGTCAAAATAAAAAACAGCACTGAAAGTGCAAACACATTAAAAAAAAAAATTTTAAAGACCTAAAATCAAAATAAAACATAAAAACCTTTAAAAAACTAAGGAAAAATCGACATTTGGGTTGGGTTTTTTTTTTTAAAAAAAAAAATGAAAAAAACTTTAACTTTTTAAAATAACCCCGGGGGAAAAAAAAAAAATTTAAAATAATAAAAGAAAGAAAAAGGAAACCCTTTTCACCGGTTCCCGATTTTTACAGGACTAAAGGAAAACCTAGGGGGGAAGAAAAAATTTATGGGTCCATGTCCTCCGGGGCTTCCCCAATCAGGGAAAAACCAAATTCCCATCCCTGCTCAGGGGGGGCCCCCTTGCCACCCAAGAGGGTTTCAAGCCAAACCCCAAAAAAACCCCAAAGGGGAAAATTTTTTAAATAAGAAAAAAAAGAGGGAAAATAAAATTTAATTCCAGAAAAATGGATTTAATTAAAAAGAAACTTTTCTTAAAAACAAACAATTATAGAAAATATTCCCCCTTAAAAGGGGAAAATTTAAAAAAAAAAAAAATAAAAATTTAAAAATTGAATTGGTAAAATTTTCCTTCGCCAAACGAATCAGGGGAAGCACATTTTGTGAGAAGGAATTAGCTACAGCCAGATCTGACTTCTCAGAATAAAACTTAAGCATCTGGTCTGCAGCAAGACACACAACCTCAGCTGTCGTTCAAGAAACACACTCTTTCTAAACCTTGACTCAGAAAGGAGAATGTAGCATTTGTTTATTTTTAAACCTAACTGCAAAAGATGTCCACAAAGGTGTAAAAGCTAGAAAGTTCACTCCAGGTCGTGCTCCGACTCCTTTGCGATCCCCACGGACTGATAAGCCTACCAGGGATCCGTCTGATTCATGAGATTTTCCAGGCAAGATTACTGGAGTGGGTTGCTTCATTTCCTTCTCCAGGGGATCGTCCCAAACCAGGGGATCGAACCCCAGGTCTCCAGCAATTGCAGACAGATGCTTTAGCCATGTGAGCCCAAAGCATTATGATGAAACTAAATGCTAAATCTCTATCAGGCGGGAAAAAATTAGCATCCAATCATGATAGAATATGAAAATGTAGAGGAGATAACTTTGCATATCCTGAACCGAAGCGAGATCATTTAAAAACCTGAAGCTAACTTTAAGTTTGTATTTCCAAATTATTTTGCTTCAATGGACGAAGTACCGATCATTGCTTGATTGTTCAGATGCTAAGTCGGTGTTGGGACACTTCACTGACCCTATGCGCGCGTCGACAGCCCATGCTGGAGATTTCCCAAATCCTTCACTCGTCTCTCCGATGTGGGACGTTGACCAAGTTCAGGTCCATTGATATCGGGTTAAGTTCTGATCCAAACCATGCTCACACCTGTTCAGTGGGATTAAGTCTACACGCTACACTAGGTGTAATATTAGGTATAACGATTGTTTCCCTAGAACTACCTTCTAGACATTGCTCAAGAAATGAATAGATGGATTATGCAGCTGGACTACTCGTGTTTCTGATCGTTAATAAGTAATATCCGCTGTAAGGGGATCCGAGACAGATATATAGCCTTGTATAACTCGGGATATGAATATTCTAACCCTGTCGGCCCAAACGCCCCCCCCCAACTGGTCCACACCAACTTTAGATAGCGACATAGAAGCATGGTCTGAAACTTCTGTGGAGCTAAGTGTTGGTGTTTGTGAGCGAATCTATGAATTAAAACATACATCAAGAGGTTGGCGCGACTTTATGAGTCATAACATAGATAACAATGTTTCTGCTGAGTTTGCCATCACACATTCCAGTCCTGCTTTGATACAGGAAATTGCTTTATTAATCTGTGTTGCCTGCTTAGTTTCAACAGTCAACACTTGTCTTCAAAATGGTTTTAATCAATACATGCAACTTACATCTTATTACACAAAAGATTTTTATCAGTGTAATTAGTATTTATAAAAAGATCTTAGAGATAAGACAGATTATCGGGGTTAATAATCACTTTGCGTGCAGGTCCTGTTGTAATTAAAAATAGTCGTGCTTATCCATATGATGAACTCAAGATTTATCAACTATTACACTGACAACATGATGGCGTCTGTTTTTCTATTTTTTGTCACGTTACTCATGGGTCGAAACATGGACAAAAACATTGAAATTTAGGTTTTGACAGGTCACTAGCAGATGATTAAGTCTTAGTACCAAGTTTTGAAATATGAGCTGAATCTCTTATCTACTACACTTGTTCTAAATGTGTCCACAGGTTGGGTCTCGTATATAGTATGTTACCGCTTTAATGCTTTATCTTTAGGAATACCTTGGGCTTTGGACTGATGGGGTCAAAAAAACATATGGATGTTTTTTTGGATTATAGGAGGAGCCCTACACACAAATACTCCATTTTATGAGAAACAATAATGATACATGTAAATCCGGATGGCTATTATGGCTTTATATAGCTTTTTCAAGTGATGTATGATAAAAAACTGACTGTAATGATGTTTAAAGTAATTAGCCTCCAATCTAATAAAAATAAATGGAAAAAAAAAAAAAAAGGAAACAATATGCTGGATGGTTGTTTGCCAAAGGTATTCCACAACATTTGTTGATCAAATCGCTCTTTTTTCAGAAAAACTTATGTTTCAAAAAACTAGTTTTGGACACATAATCAGGTTAATCTCAATCAATTTGCACACATTTTAAGTGATGGACAGCTGACCCTGGGTCTGACATGTGTACTTTATTATAATAAGTTTAAATAATTAACACTTACAAAATGTATGTGGCTCCATCCAACTGTGTTGTAATCATTAATTATTGGAACTGTCGATCAAACATTCATTTTAAGAGATCTTTTCAACATTATTATTTTCATTTGGCCGCCCAACTGGACGGGAAAAGAAGCGAGCAAACCAGACAGGAATATAACTTCCTAAGCGTGGGCATCAAGGCAGAAGGAGGAAGACTCTGCTCAACAATGTCAAACTAATCTTTTACCTAGAGTGAGCCTCATGATTATTGGGGTTTTCGTAAGTAGTGATGAAAATCCGCCTCTTTGTTTCATATACATTACTCCCTCACCTCACCAACATGAAGCTCATTGTTTGATCAAAAAAAAATTCATAATGTCTTAAATACATAATTTTTGGGCTTCCCTGGGTGGTTCAGATGGTTAAAGCGTCTGCATGCCTCCATTGCAGGAAGACCCGGGTTCAATCCCTGGGTTCGGGAAGATCCCTGGAGAAGGAGATGGTAACCACTCCGGTATTCTTGCCTGGAGAATCATATGGACATGGAGGAGCCTGGTAGGACTACAGTCCATGGGGTTGCAAAGAGTCAGACATGACTGAGCAACTTCATTCATTGCGGTTTAAACTATAAAACATTAGAAAAATATTTTTCGAAGGTTAGAAAAATGAGCACTTTTGGAGGGGCCAGGCTGCGCAGATTTCATGTCTTACTGAGTAGGACATTCTGTTTCGCCTGGACTAAACCAAGAAATCCTCAATACAAATAATTTCTCACTGTCAATGCCACGAAGTATCATTTAATGTTTAGTAAATTGATAAGCAAAGTTCTGCAGGACTTTTCTGATTTGTGTTTTTTTTTAAAATCAATTAGAGAGCTCCACTTATCCTCAAAGGATCACTATATATTGAGAGCAACCTGATTTGAATAAAAGAGTAAACATTCAGTAACAGATGAATAATAAAAAATAGTTCATAAGTGATTTACAGAACAAAAGTCACTAGACACTGTCCATCGTTGATTTATGAATCTTTTGTTATATTGGAGGGAAGAAAAAACAACTAAAATCTGATTTTCAGAGGTCAAAACGAATGAGTGTACATTGAGCTCATATATAAATATTGACTTTGGTAAAACTGTGGTTTATAGGTATTACTCTATCTGGCCAGCCTTTCTGCATATACAAGATAACCTTGGGCCAGCTTTCACACTACAGACTGGACACATATTAAAAAATCACCCAATTATGAAAAACAACAATTAGCATGCAAGTAAGTATTTTATTACAGATCGGCATGAGTTTTAATGGCTTGATGAAGGAAATGATGGGCCTAACTAAATCCTATAAAAGGGCCAACAGAGTCTAACTTGCCCACGGATGGTGTCTTTTTACATTTGCTCCTCCTTGAGAAATCGGGATATTCGTTTGGGCTGTTCGCCATAGGTCTTTTTCGAGGTGCTTTCTAGTGGATTCCAGGCGGCTCTGCGTGCTGGCAAGACTTGTGACACTGGGAGTAGCGCCTAACGAGTGAGAAAGGACAGGCCCCGTTCAGGGCTGGACTGGAATGTTATGCGGTGGCGGTTAGGGAGCGGATGGAGGCATACCGTCTATGGCCCCTCTTCGGAAGCGTTGTTCTTGTAGAGGAAGCTTTCCTTCTCATTGGTTGGTGGCAGGCAGTTGTGGGAGAGTTTCGAGTGTTATTTTCTCTACTGGTTTTCTTGAAAATGAGCATGCTCCTCCGCTCTCTGGTGAATGAAAAAGGTGACACTGCAGAACATAAATGACGCGGCCTTGCCCATCCTACGCTGGACCTTCGTGTATACTCGGCCGAGGAGGCCAACGTTGACCTCGAGCAGAAAATCGAAGGGCGTTCGAGGTAGACGCACGGAAATTATGGTCACTGGTTCTGGACCAGACAACTTGCTCAAGGACTCTAGGTAAAATTAGTTTATCTGTCACTGAAGGTATGCTGCAAAGGAAGGTAAGAAAGATAGGGATACTTTTACTACCAGACTTTGCGTGTGCATAACCTTAAAAAAAAAAAAGAGAGTGTAATAGAAAAACATGCTTAGCAACTTTGTATGAATTTGCTAACTCATACGGATTCCCCAGTTTAACTTGGCACACTGCTCTGGCCAAATAAGAATTTGCAGAATTAATTGATGAAAGAGACATTGTTCCAAATAAGATAGAATTGCTTCACTGATCTTTTATGTAGCTCATACTTTTTGATGAAGAGTATTAAAAAACTGTCTGTGATTGGGAAAGTTTACATTTGGTTTTTGCTCTTCTTAAACTCTGCAGAAAATCCAAATTTCATTTAAAATAGACAAAATGATACTTAAATAGATGTTTTATGGATTAGAAGAAGATAAGAATCACAATGAGATCTGGAATCTCCTTGACTTTTGGGACCTAACATTTTGCACATATACCCTATTTAGATTATTTCTGTGCACACTACCTGTAATGCACAGCATGATGTTCTACAAAATGAAAAGCCAGACTGACCGCACGAGGACTTCAGGCTGAAGTAAGTAAACATATAGTTAATTAATTATAATAAAGACGTAAAAAATACTACAGTTGGAGTAGAGAACATAACTTTTGCTTTAAGAAAATCAAACATGTTTTTTATAAAGTCAGCACTAGATCACTGAAGGACGGATGCTAAATGTGCCCCTGATATCAAGAAGTGATACAAAGTCAAACAAACTCCCCCATCTCTCTTGGTGGTTGTGTGGGGGGGATAGCATAATTTCATTCTTTTTTTAACTTTTTAAAAACGAATTTATTTTATATTGGAGTATAACCAGTTAACAATGCTGTGACAGTTTCACCGGTGGCAGCAAAGGGACTCAGCCATACATATACATGTATCCATTCTCCCTCAAACTTCGGCATCCCAGGCCTGCCACATAACTTTGAGCAGAGTTCCCTGTGCTATACAGCAGGTCTTGTTTTGGTTCCATTTTAAATATGCAGTGGTATGTCATATGTCGATCCCAAACTCCCTAACTATCCCCTTCTTCCGCCATCATTCCCCCTGAAACCATCAGCCACTGTTCTCTAAGTATGTGAGTCTGTTTCTCTGTTTTGTAAATAAGTTTCATTTGTAACATTTCCTTTTTAGATATCCACATTTGAAGGATGGCATACAAATATTTTCCTTCTCTGCCATGACCCTTACTTTACTCAGTATGATAATCTCTAGTCCATCCATGTTGCTGCAGATGGCATTATTTCATTCTTTTTAGTGGCTGACATAATATTTCCATCATATATATAATGTACCACATCATCATTTATCTATTTCTCTGCTGATGGACATTTAGGGTTAAAGTTAACATAAATTTTAAAGAGTAATTTTATTCTGGTAAGCACATGGGATGCCAAAAATAAACTCTGATGGAAACAGCTCAAAATAGTATTTCATAAATCAATAGGTGTTCCAAAGTGTTTCATCATTTTTTGCTATCATCATCTGCTTCAGGGTATGTACCGAACATCAGCATCTTTCAGTATTATGAAACATTCTAGAAAAGTCTGAATGCTTTGCCGACCTACCTACGATTGTAGTTCTCGAAGCATTTTAAACAACCTTCCAGGTATGAAAATGAGCTCTGCTCTGCTTAACCAGAGTGTTGAGGCAGACATCAATGGTCTTCACAGAGTTATGGACGGTGATGACTCTTTGTACAACAGACCTGGAGATACCAGTGCGAAGCACTCCCAGTGAGGAGACTGACATACCTCAAAAAACAATCACCAGGAGGTAAGGAACCCTTGCTTCCTATGTATCAGATGCCCCTACTCAAGTCCACTGTGGATCTCAATCAGAAGTCTACCCTTGAAACAGATTTGTGATTGCCAGGAGGGAAGGGGAGGGATAAGTATGGAAATGAATTCGGAGTTAGAGATTAGCAGGAGGCAAACTTATCATATTATGAGAGAGAGATCAAACAGCAAAGTCCTACTGTATAGCACAGGGAACTATAATCATATACCTTGTGATAAGCCCATGATTAAAAAGAATATGAAAAAAGAATCAGTAGAGTTATGTATGTATAACCAAGGTAACTTTTGCTCTATAGAAGAAATTAACACAACATTTGTAAATCAACATGTGTGGGTGTGTGTGTGTGTGAGTGTGTGTGCTCAGTGGTGCCTGACTTTTTGTAATTCCCATGAACTATAGCCCGCCAGGCTCTCTCTGTCCATGGAATTTTCCAGGCAAGAATACTGGAGGCAATTGCCATTTACCGCTCACAGCGGATCTTCCTGAGCCAGAGATTGAACCCACGTCTATTACATCCTCCTCTTGACATTCGGGCAGGACAGGTTCGTTACCACTAGCGCAACCTGAAAAGCCAAAAATCAATTATACTTCAATAATTTTCTTTCAGTATAATTTGATGATTAATACAAACAGATCGATTTTTCCAGGAATATGCAGAATCATGCAGGTTAACAGGCTGGTGGGAACGTGAATGTTGAAAATAAATGCAGCCCCAGGAAGTGGACCTCACTGTTCTGTTGTACAACATTGAGGGCTGACGTAACGAGGACTTGGCGGAACAGAATCCGCCGAAGATTGCTGAGGCCTGGTTTAATGTGATGGTACATGTAGCAAATCACAGGCCAAGGGTTTGTTCAGGAGACCGCCAAGCAGGTCACTTACCCAGCTGACAATTATGATTCAGAGCCACCATCGCTGCATCAGCAGATTTCTGGACGATGTTGGAGCTGCTACGGCTGCCAGAAATGAGCTGATGGAAACTGAAGGCGCAACCATGCAAACCTTGGAAATAGAACTTTCAGTTCCTCATGGCCATATGTTCGTAGGCATCAACTTGACTTGAATGTGTGGTTTCGTATTAATTAGAACATGATATAAATTATATTTGTTGTTGTTTAGTTGCTAAGTCATGTCCAACTCTTTGCGACCCCATGAACAGTAGCCCGCCAGGCTCCTCCATCCATGGGATCTTCCAGGTAAGAACACTGAAGCAGGTTGCCATCTCCTTCTCCAGGGGATCTTCCCAACCCAAGGATCAAACCAGCATCTCCTGCATTGGCAAGCAGATTCTTTACCACTCAACCACCTAGGAAGCCCTATATACTATATTATGTATATATATTATATATATACACATTATATCTTTATATACACACACACATCTGTTATATATATTAACATAATAACTGAAATATATAAAATTATAAATCTGAAATATACATAACTAATTATATTTCACTAAAAATGTATTAAATAGACATGGACAATATTATATATCTCGACATTTTGTCCTATAAAATATTACTTTTGATTCCACCAATCCCTAAACTTAAATAAGGAAAAACAAGAAGCAATAGCTTTGTTCAATGGAGAGCAAAAATTTTATTTAATATTTGGCCTACCATTGTTGCTTTGCAAGGGGAATGATTTTAGCCCGTATGTACAAAATATTTCTTTCTACCTTGAGAATGTTTTTTAAAAGCATGAAACATGTGGTTTATCTGTTAACAACGTGCAAGACTGATGCTTTGTTCTTCTTTCAGAAACATTCCCCCCAGCTTAAGAATGCTTCTTGGCTGAGACTGAAAGCTAATTACTGCCAATCCCCCAGCTCCAGCAAATCCAAGGAGCAGATTTGAGCAAACGGGAGGACCAACTCCAGCAGATTTCGGATGGAAACAGAAGGCCCAGAAGCTTGTAGCACGAAACGCATCTCTGCTGTCAAAATTATTTTTAGAAAAAAGAAATTGAAATGTATTTGCAAATTAATAGTTAGGGAAGGAAGGTAAAAAATATCAACTTTGTGAAAAACATGAAAAACATCGACTAATGTTTCCCTTCAGTGTTATGTGTGAAACCAATACTGTATCCTAGAATTTCCTGCTCTGAAGAGCATCACTTAGCAATTTGTTACTGCTTGTAGATGACATGAAAACAGGCAGCAAATCCAATCTCTTAGTATGTAAAGTATCTATACCTGTTCATGTATAGAACATTTAAAATATGGAATATTGAGCAATGCCCTGGACTCCAATCCAGGAGGGAAAACTGCTTTCTGGATTGAGCATTTGAATTGAGCATTTAGAAGCATATTTCTTATAATAACACACTCCATTGTTAGGCTTCACTTGGTTTACCATCCTAGTTCGTGGTGTTGTGTTCGTGCTAAGTCATGTCCAGACTCTGCAACCCCATGGACTATAGCCAGCCGAGGCTCCCTCTGTCCATGGATTTTCCCAGGCAAGAATACTGGATGTGGGTTGCCATATTTCCTTCTCCAGGGGATCTTGTGCCCTCAACTTATGTCGATGCCATAATTGAAACTAGAACTACAAATGTGAATCAGCCACATCCCAAAACCTTAATTCCCTCATTCATAGTTTAGTTAAGAGATCCATAATTGAAATAAAACTGCAGTTATTTTCTTTCTCTTCTCCTATCACAGAAAAAGCAATCCACATTTTACAAATCAGAAGGGCGTGGCCCAAAAATTACTGAAAATCAAGTCAAAGGTACAGGAGGGTTTTTTTAACTTGGAATAACTTTTAAACTCCAGGAGTCATATTAAATAAGTCACTTATTTGGAAACTAAGTAAAATTGTATATAAGTTAGTTCTAGTGAATGAATGGTATCAGCTCTTAACATTCATATTCATTTTTCCTGTAGAACAGATGTGGTCAAATTAAAGAAATTACCGAAATGGGACATCACTCCCCCAACATTTTTCTTACTTAGAACCTATTTTTTTCCCAGTTTCCATTTTTTTTCTAGAAAAGCACCTTTATTTTAAAACCCCAAAACAGGGCAAGTTGGTGTTTAAAAAAAGACATTACTTGCTCAGGCCCATACCTGCCTGATACTTCTTAATGCATGTTTCACTTACGCTTTCAAACCACCCATTGTTCTAAAAGATAAGAAAGATAGTTTCAGGCCTTTCTAAGCACAGATATTGGTATTACATCTCAATTTTCAGCAGACTTGCAAACACTGTTTGTTATTTTTAAAATATTTTTATTTATTTATTTACTTGGCTGTGTTAACTGACAGCATGTGGGATCTAGCTCCCGACCAGGGATCAAATCCAGGCCCTTACATTGAGAGCAGCAGTTTAGCCATTTGACCATCAGGGAAGTTCTGCAAACTGGTTTTATACGAGCATACCTGTTGTGACTAAATACCTTTCCACCTATTAAGAATGAGTACTAAGCTTGCATTTTTTTTTATTTTAGACTCAAAAGAAGAAGCTGTTGTCAAAACAGTGGTTGGGGAAAATTTATCAGCTTGGCAGTGTCCTCTCACTAAGGGTCCACTCGGTTGAAGAAAAAACCTCAAAAATAAGTAACATTACAATGGAGCAACGACTGCCTTCTAAAGTTCCCTCAATGAGGGGACATGCTATTTAAACAAACAAACAAAAAAAAGTCTGCTTTTGTAAAAATCCTATTGACCAAAAAACCCAAGGAAACCATTCATTTCTGTTCTTCAAAATAAAAGGGTTAGAAGATGTTTTCCTTCTCTTCCCTTTCTCAGGTTGTTTGTATGTCATCCTTCCAGGGAAAAGGGAAAAAAAAACTTGCTTGTCCCCGGTTTTTGCTTGCATTTGGTGGAAACTTTATTGCCTTTTCATTAAAATTTTCTGTCCCAAGATATTTTTGATAAATTCTGTGCTTTGAATTTCCACAGTTGTTTTCAATGTCACAGTACTAAAGATATGTAATAAAATTAAGTGTTTCACTTGTAGTCATATTTACTCCAGGGTGAATTGTAAAGAATGCCAGTCCTAACCCTTTGGGTCCCAAATTTTGTCCCTGATTAACTATGTAAATGACTGGTTCTCTTTGAGTTTGAGCTGCTATGGTGTAATAGAAAATGATACTGATTGAGCTTTATAATTGGTTCAACCTCAGAATGCCCAGCCTGCAGAGGTGATCGGCTAATGTTAGTTTGTTACTCTGAATCTGGATAGCTTTTTTCCATTTTGCACTTAGTTACTTATTGACTGGGGTGGTTCTCAATCTTGCTCATATCCTCCTGTACACAAGATCCTCCCTTTGATATCCTAACCAATTATTTAGAAGTACAGCTGGGCCTAGACAGCAGCAAACTTCTGGGATATAAAAGCTTATTTATATGGGTGATGAGGCAGAGAGCACTGGCAATAACAATATTCCAATGTAATGACAAAGTAACACAAAAGGGTTGTATTCGGCTTTTTTTTGGGTGGGTGGGGGGAGGATTGGTTAGTTTGACTGCACTGTCTTAGTCGCATCATATGGGGTCCAGTCCCCAAGTCAGGGATCGAATTCCAGGCCCCCTGGAACAGAGCTTAGATGCCTTAGCCCCTGGACCCACCAAGGAAGTTTCACACTAAAGGGTTTTAACCACTTATATATATCCCATTGTGGAATTCAAAGTGGCACACCATAATCAATCTGAAATCATATCTAGGTGGCGGAGCCACCACTAATGGTTGGCCATATACAAGGTCTCAAAGATCATTTTTGGATTGCTATCTCTCCTAATCTCCAACATAAGTAGTTGACCCACTGCTCCCAGCATAGTTTCTTGAATTCGATAGCTATAGATGGACATTACCTTCTTTTCATGGTCTTCTTCTGAATGAAGGGCTCACCAATTATGGTAATGGAAGTCATAAGTTCAGTGGTGTAGAGTTGGATTGGGGTAGGTTAAAATAACTTGTTCAATTGCAGTACCCTAATACTCAATGTATTTACATTTACTAGTGTGCTTTAACTCTTTCTTCCTATGACACCCATTTTGATCTTCAAAAGGCTTATAAGGTAAGTGTTTTTTTTATTTTTATTTACTAAAGACATAAACATTCAAATAGATTAAGCAATTCCCCAGAGTTACACAGATCATGGGTGGTGGGGATAAATTCAAATTCAGATTTCCTTTCTTCCTCACTGCCCAGAGTCTTAATTGACCAGGGAAAAAAAACAACTTCCCAAAGCCCCTTCTATTTCACACTAAGATTCCATTCCCATCCAGGAATGTCCATCATCAACAGAGTCTTGTGTGCAGAGATTTTGGGTCTTTTCCTCTCTGTTCACCACCCATCTCCAGCCCCTTTCCCCAGCACCAACCTTCTCTGTCTTCATATTTATTAAGTCCTGGTCATAGATATCCTCTTTTTAGGCTGCAAGCTACTTCATTATGTCTTGTTACCATCTTATTCTGACTAGTAGGGTATCCAGAGGCTCCATCTCCTAGGAACTGGAGGACTAGAGCCACAACTACAGCTCTCTCAAGACACCTGGTAATCCATCATCTCAATACCACAATGTTGGACCCCCTTTGTCTGCAAACCACCAGTGCTAGTCACTCCTTGTTCCCAAGAGTGTTCTTATTCTTTCCAAAACAAAATCTACTTTCCATTTTTCTACATCCACTCTTTCTATTCAGATAAAAAGACCTGTCTCTTTTATACCAGACAGATTTATATTTAAAAAAATTTAAAGTTGTGATTCCAAATGCATGGTTTTAGCAAATACTTCTGGAAAGCATAAATTCAGTTCAGTCACTCAGTCATGTCCAAGCTCTTTGCGATCCCTGTGGCTGCAGCATGCCAGGCTTCCCCTGTCATTCACCAGCCTTCCTCGCAGAGTCTACTCATAACTCATCTCCATTGAGTTGGGTGATGCCATCCAAGCATCTCATCCATCTATCGTCCCCTTCTTCCTCCTGCCTTCAATCTTTCCCAGCATCGAGGGTCTTTTCCAAATGAGTCAGCTCTTCGGCATCAGGTGGCCAAAGTAGTGGAGTTTTCAGCTTCAGCATCAGTCCTTCCAATGAATATTCAGGGACTTATTTCCTTTAGGATGGACTGGTTGGATCTCAAGAGTCTTGCAGATTCTCCAAGTGGACTCTCAAGAGTCTTCTCCAACACCACAGTTCAAAAAGCATCAAAGTTTCAGTGCTCAGCTTTCTTTTTATAGTCCAACTCTCACATCCATACATGACTACTGTAAAAACCAATAGTTTTGAGCTAGATGGACCATTGTTCAGGCAAAGTACCATGTCTCTTTTTTAATAATCTTCTTCTTATGTTGGTCCTAACTTTTTTCTTCCAAGGGAGCAAGCAATCTTTCAATTTACATGGCTGCATCCACAAACTGCAGTGATTTTGGAGCCCAAGAAAAGTCTCTCACTGTGTTCCATTGTTTCCCCATCTATTTGGCCATGAATGAGGGCCAGAGCCAGGAAATTAGTTTTCTGAATGCTGAGTTTTAAAGTCACTTTTCACATCTCCTCTTTCATTTCATCAATAGGCTCTTTAGTTCTTCTTCACTTTCAGGCCATAATGGTGGTGTCATCTGCATATCTTGAGTTATTCAATATTTATCCCAGCAATCTTGAATTTCCCTCCAGCTTGTGCTGGCATCCAGCCCAGCGTTTCTCATGAATGTATTCTGCATAATTTAATAAGCAGGGTGACAATATACAGCCTTAACATACTCCTTTCCCGATTTGGAAACCCGTTGGTGTTCAAAGTCCAGTTCTAAAACTTTCATTGGGCACTCTTTTAATTGTTAACTACCAACCTTGTCCAGTATCCATTATTCAGACCTTGGCTAACAGAACATGTCCTATATATTTCACCATCAGGCCCTTGGAAACAAATATTTTACAGAACAGGCTGATAAGTTACTGCCCTGAAAAATCAGGACCATAAGAGCTCATGGCCTCTGGAGTAAAACACAGCATGGAGGAATCAGGCAGGATCTCTCTCCTCAGTCCTACAAGCACAGCCAAAAACACAAACAGGCAAGATACAAACAGTTTTGTGCTATATTTAGAACTTTCTGAGGATATCTGAAAGGCCCTATTTTGTCTCTGATTCAGATATTTCACATATTCCTGAGCCCCAAGGGCTGATGAAGAATCATAGTCTTGAATGTGACCAATTTGAGGCTGCACCCAATCATGTACAGACAGAGTACTGCCATCTTCTTTCCAAAAACACACCACACTGAACATGTAGGTTCTTCTTCCTCCCCACCCCCCATTTAAGAATGAAAAATGTATAAAACCAAAAAGATAGAAAAAAAAAGAGAGAATTAAGGGGGATTTTCTTTTTTTTAATTTGGAAGAAAGGAAGTGATGGAAGAAGCCTCAATAGCAACAACAAAATACATGTTCCTGGAACTAGTAAACCTATAAAATCCAAGGGGGATTCAAGGGCTTAGAAGAACCAAGTGTGATGGAGGACTGGGCTGAGGGGTGAAGCTGAGGTCATGGTGACTGACAGAGGTGGAAAGTACCCTGACACTAATGACACAGAAGCTTCAAGAACCCTCATTAGCACAAGGGCCCAAAGGGGCCCTAGAATTAGGTTTCATATGGCCACTTTTTGTAAAATTTTCAAAAATAAAATAATTTACCACAATTGGTCAAATCTGCTGTCTGTTTCCATGCCCAAAATCCCTTGCATCATCAGTTTCCTCAGGTTTTGGTGGTGTTTGGATATCCTCAAGCATTCTGAGGGCCAGTCTAAGATAAAGGGACCATAAGTTATTATCCAAATGTAAATCTGAGAGGGAGCAAAAGGTGCTATTAATCAGGTGCACACACAGAGTTGGACACGACTGAAGTGACTTAGCAGCAGCAGCAGCAGTAGGCATGAACTGATCTATTGTAGGCATATGAACATAGAGTCACTTTAAGCGGACAGAAAATTGAGTTCCACATGCTGGGATATTTTTTATGAGGTTTTCATCATTTCTGTGGGAGGCTTCTAGCAGAATTCCCACTGCCCTGATGTGCTGGCTCAAACATGAATGCATTTCAGTTGTCTTATGCTAAGAGAAAGAAGCCAGACTCAGGGATACATACTGTATGATTCCATTTACATGACATTCTGGAATAGGAAAAAAAATATAGAAATAGAAAATTGATCAGTGTTTGTCTGGAGCTGGGGCTGTGGGGATAGGTTGATGACAAAGGGGTCAAAGGAATTGGGGGATATGAGTAACAGAACTTTCTATATCTTGATTGTAGTGAGTGTTACATGACTATGAATTTGTAAAAACTCTAGAGTATGCTTAAGAATGAATTTTTTTTTAAACCTACATTAAACCTCAAAAAATCTGGCTAAAATGAACTAACACAAAGATTTAAGATTCTACCTTAAAGAAAAATGAAAACATGTCTGGCATCATTAACAACAGCAAAAAGTAAAGGGAAAAAATCTGAAAGTTCCTAAATAAGTTTGTGGTTAAACAAATTACTTAATATTAGGTTTGGCCCTGAGTAACAATAACAAATAACATGACTTTACACAGATAGAAGTTTGTTTCTCTCATTCTTAAAATTCAAAAGTAGGCTATCAGGGCTGTGGATGGCAGCTTTGTTTTCCTCACGGCATCCCCCGGGACCCACATTCCTTTCAGTTTTCCATTCTGCCATACCCCGGATATTTGGTCCAGCTCATAGTCCAAGATGACCCTCCAAAATCTCACACCAGCCATCACACCCTGAACCAGGATGGAGGAAAGGGAGAAGACAGGACAAAAGATGTGTGTCTGCTTTCTCTTTGACAAAGCTTTCAGAACTTATCGCATTACTGTTACATCATATCAGCTACTTAATTTTCATTGTCACAGCTGGCGCAAAGAAAGCTTTCTTGTGGGTGAGCTATTGCCCAGCTAAAATTAAGGGTATCAACCAATGGTTTCATTCACATTGGGCACCCATCCATGCACTAAAGTGTATTACGTAAGGTGAACAAAAATTTACAGAACAACACATTTACACAGAAGACTCACAGACAGCATGTGTATTTTTTCATGTTGTGTATGTGTGCAAATAAATAGAACTCCATTTGGAAGGGTGAAAACATCTGGATGGGTAAACTGCAACTTCCTGAGAAAGCAGGGAGGACAAAAGAAGGGAAGGTGAGGAAGGATTTTAACATTCTTTTTCTACAGACATTGCAAATTTTTGTTTATATCAAAGAATATTTTCCTGTTTTTTTTATGGCATAAACTAACACAACATTGAAAAGCAATTATCCCTCATTAAAAAAAATCAACTTTTCATGCAGAGAGTAGAATGGTATTGCCAGGACTAGGGAAAAGGGGAAAAAAAAAGGGTACATAATTTTAGTTAAAAGATGAAAAATTCTGAGGATCTACTGTGTAGCATAATGATAAAGTTAATTATACTGTACTGAATATTAAAATTTGCTAAGAGAGCAGATATTACATGTTCTACCCAGAAAGAAAAAAAAGGTAACCATATGAGGTGGTTTAAATGCATTTACAAAACTTCATTGTGAGAATAATTTTTCACAATTGTGTTTTTTGCATTATAAATTTTGTCAGTTGGGGCCTCAATAAAACTTGGAAAATTAATAAATAAAAGCTGGAGGATGGGAATTTTATGGAGATCCAATGGCTAGACTCTGTGCTTCCATGATCAAATGTCCGGGTTCAATTTTATCTTCGACAAAGGAGGCAAGGATATACAATGGAAAAAAGACAACCTCTTTAACAAGTGGTGCTGGGAAAAACTGGTCAACCACCTGTAAAAGAATGAAACTAGAACACTTTCTAACACCATACACAAAAATAAACTCAAAATGGATTAAAGATCTAAATGTAAGACCAGAAAACTATAAAACTCCTAGAGGAGAACATAGGCAAAACACTCTCCGACATAAATCACAGCAGGATCCTCTATGACCCACCATCCCAGAATTTTAGAAATAAAAGCAAAAATAAACAAATGGGACCTAATGAAACTTAAAAGCTTTTGCACAACAAAGGAAACTATAAGCAAGGTGAAAAGACAGCCCTCAGATTGGGAGAAAATAATAGCAAATGAAGCAACAGACAAAGGATTAATCTCAAAAATATACAAGCAACTCCTCCAGCTCAACTCCAGAAAAATAAATGACCCAATCAAAAAATGGGCCAAAGAAACTAAACAGACATTTCTCCAAGGAAGACATAAGATGGCTAACAAACACATGAAAAGATGCTCAACATCACTCATTATCAGAGAAATGCAAATCAAAACCACAATGAGGTACCATTACACGCCAGTCAGGATGGCTGCTATCCAAAAGTCTACAAGCAATAAATGCTGGAGAGGGTGTGGAGAAAAGGGAACCCTCTTACACTGTTGGTGGGAATGCAAACTAGTACAGCCACTATGGAAAACAGTGTGGAGATTTCTTAAAAAGCTGGAAATAGAACTGCCATATGACCCAGCAATCCCACTTCTGGGCATACACACCGAGGAAACCAGATCTGAAAGAGACACGTGCACCCCAATGTTCATCGCAGCACTGTTTATAATAGCCAGGACATGGAAGCAACCTAGATGCCCATCAGCAGACGAATGGATGAGGAAGCTGTGGTACATATACACCATGGAATATTACTCAGCCATTAAAAAGAATTCATTTGAATCAGTTCTAATGAGATGGATGAAACTGGAGCCCATTATACAGAGTGAAGTAAGCCAGAAAGATAAAGACCATTACAGTATACTAACACATATATATGGAATTTAGAAAGATGGTAATGATAACCCTATATGCAAAACAGAAAAAGAGACTCAGATGTATTAGAACAGACTTGTGGACTCTGTGGGAGAAGGCAAGGGTGGGATGTTTCAAGAGAACAGCATTGAAAACATGTATATTATCTAGGGGTGAAACAGATCACCAGCCCAGGTTGGATGCATGAGACAAGTGCTCGGGCCTGGTGCACTGGGAAGACCCAGAGGGATGGGGTGGAGAGGGAGGTGGGAGGGGGGACCGGGATGGGGAATACATGTAAATCCATGGCTAATTCATTTCAATGTATGACAAAAACCACTGCAATGTTGTAAAGTAATTAGCCTCCAACTAATAAAAATAAATGGAAAAAAAAAAAAATGCACCAGACCAAAAAATAGTTTAAAAGTTGAATCTCCACCTAAATGAGATTTATTGAGGACTTTGATCTCTGATAATTGAGGCATTGGACAAATTCCTTTTGACAGTATTTGGCATGGGCATTGCAGAGAGAGGGTGACACTATTCTGTACACGTGCTGAAATCATTATCCATATCGAAAAAATGAAATTGATTACATACCCAGAATACACAAAAATTATTCCCAAAACCAAAGCTTTAACCAGAAAGGCAAAATGTTTCAGTATGTTACCAGAAGATACTTTTATGACCTCACAGAGTTAATCACTTCCTTAAGTTAAATAAAAAAAATCACAATCCAAAAATGAAGAGTGATGTGTGCATGGTGTGCTTAGTCACTCAGTCATGTCCAAAAACTCTTAATTCAACCTATTTAAAAACAAGATGATAATGAGTTAACATCCAAAATATAAAACAAACTCCTACAATTTAAACCCAAAAAAAAAAAAAAAAAACCCAACATGATATTTTAAGTGGGAAAAGGGATTTTAAATGACATTTCTCCAGAGAAAATATGTAAAGGGGCCAACAAGGCATGAATAGCTGCCCAACATCACTAATCATTGGGGAAAATGCAAGTAAAAAACTACAATGAGATACACCTGATACGTGACTATCAAAAAAAAAGGAAATTTAAAAAATGTTTGTGATGATGTGAAGGGAAAACAAAATCTTGAGCACTATGTATGGGAATGTAAGATAGTGCAGCCACTATGGAAAATAGTACAGTATTTCTTCAAAAAATTAAAATTTAAATTTCCATATGATCTAATAATTCTACTTTGGGGTATGTTCCCATGGAAAAGGGTACACAAGGACTGGAACAGATATTTATACATCTGTTTTTCATAGTTGCATTATACATTATTTAAAATAACTAAAAGTGGATGCAACCCAAGTGGCCAGTGACTGATGAATGGATAAACAAAATATATGCAATGGAACATTATTCAGCCTTAAAAGAGAGGAAATCTGATACATCCTGCCACATGGATGAACTTGAAGGACATTTTGCTAAGTGAAACAAGCCAGTCATGAAAGGACAAAACGTTGATTCTAAATTATCA
Organism: Odocoileus hemionus; assembly: GCA_020976825.1. Lineage (NCBI taxonomy): Eukaryota > Metazoa > Chordata > Mammalia > Artiodactyla > Cervidae > Odocoileus > Odocoileus hemionus. The sequence goes on from JAJLRB010000119.1 coordinate 39,499, forward strand.
CAAGTGTCAGAATAATGACTGGCACATGTAGGTTCTAAATGAAAGAAGGAATTAACGCATATTTTCTAACAGCCTCACATAATTTAAATTTTATGGAAATTTTGTCCATAAGCCAATTTCCAGATTTTTTCCCCAAATTGCCATAAAATTTAGAGTTTTCAATAAATATGTGGGAATCCACATCCAGGAAGAAGCTTACTGATGACTTTCACCTAAGCGAAACCACCACAAAGTAGAAACAGGTGAAATCATTCTTTCCAGGTTTGTGCTTCAAATTTTGCAAGGTCAGGAAATAAGTTAATGTCCTTCCAAACTCCCCCAACCCATAACGCAATTAGGGGTGTGTTCCTAATTTCCAAAATGGATGTGAGAAGACAACTCTACCCCGACATAAGTAATGTCAACAAAGCACCCTGCATGTCAGCCAAAATGGAAATTACTTCCCACCAGAAACAGTAGCAAGGTGGAGGAGGAAAGTCGGGGGTTGAAGATCCAAGCTGGGGAAATAATGATTGCTGTCCTGTCCTCTATTTATGTGGAAAGAACTTAAAAACCAGAAGCAGTAAAAGTTCAGAAAAATCAAAATCTACCCTTTGGGCCCAACAGCCCAAAACCATGACGCCAGATTTTTATTCGGTGGTGGACTGGTGAGTTTTTATCTTCTAAGGAGGGAAGTGAGGAATGACTACTTGCAATTTTTAAAAATGTAATAAGGAACAGAAATTGCTCCACCCAGGAACCCATTTCCAGATAACCACCAACCTGGGGGCAACTGCCCTCCTACAGAAATGAGCCGGGCAAATTAGATACTAATTAGGAAAATTCATCCAATTAAGCTAACTTGCTGAGGGCTGGCAAGCAGTGTTTGACTCTATGTAGGCCCGAATTTCCGAAAACACTTGAGCTTTGTCTAAAAAAAAGGGACGAAAGAAGGGCGGGGGAGGGGCCCAGTCACTCCTTTCCGCTTTCATAAACAGCCTGCAACACGCCTGCCCTGACATCTTGCCCTCTTCGATTTCCCCAGGGGATCAGGAGGGCCAGCCCCCGTCCCACCACCGGATCCCTAAGGCTCTCGGGTTTGGGGGGGGCCAGTTTTTGGGGCTTGGAAAATGCTTGAGCATCCCGGGAATTTGGGAAAAAGCGGTTTTCGTGTGCCTTTGGGGGCAGCTGGGCCCCAGGGGGAAAACCCCTTTGGGGGGGCAATGATGTGCGGGGTTTTTCTGTGAATGGGGGGCCCCTCATTTCTGGCAATGAGAAGGTGCCCATGCAAAATTCTTCATTTCCCGCCTCGCACCCTACCTGGAGAATTTTTGCGCCCTGGAGGGGGCCAAGGGCTGACCTGGAGAGAAGAAAAGGGCTGGTAGGGAAAAAATTTGGGCCCGGTTCTTCCCGTGGTCTTGATAAGGTTTAGTAGATATTTCCCAAAAAATGGGGTTTTAAAAACCCAGGTAAAAAAATTTAAACACTTGCCTTTCATTTTTATGTACTTTTTTTTCCAAAAGTTTTTTTCTTTCTTACTGAATACTAAAAACATTCTCATTCCTACTTTTTATTTTTAAAAGGGGAATTTAAATTTTTGCACGGGAAAAATAACCCAATAAATTTTTTCAGTACTTTGATGAAAAAGTAAATATCTAGAAAACTATAAAAAATTGGATTTTTTCCATTTCCTAATTTTAAAACACCTTTTTATTTTTTGGGGTTTTTAAAAGTTTTGAAAAAATTCTCAAAAAAAGTAAAAAACCCCCTTTGCTTCCGTTTCATTGTTTCTACCACCAGCAATCCCAAATGTGTTTCTGCAGTTGATAATGCCAGGCTGACCGCTGTGATTTCAGACTAAAAGTAATTTAAATTACGGAGTGAAAAAAAAAAAATTCCAAGGTCAATGAGAAGATTTTTTTAAATTTTATTTTTTGATCCCTTTTTTAAATATTCCAAACCCTCTGGCCCCAAAACACTAAAAATACTTGGATTTTTTTAAAAACAAAATTTTATTTTTTTTTCCCTCTTTGGCTATAAAATTTTAAAAAGTATGAATGCTTTCAAAGCAGTGTGAAAAACCCCTATTTTTTTTTCTGCCAAAAAAGTATCTCAAAAAAATTTTATGATACAACATATTTTTAAAAAATTTTCTCTCGTGGCCAAATGTGTCATTTTATTTTCTTAAACTTTTTTTTTTGTTTTGGGGTTTTAAAACCCTTTTTAAACCCAATGTTGTTATTTTGGGGTGAATGGGAAAAGGGGGACTAGCCATACATTTTACTTGTATCCATTCTCCCCCAAACTCCTTCCCTTTAAAAAACCCAATTTGTGTCACTCTAAAATTCCAGAATTCTAGCATTTGTTTTCACTGATCATTGACAAATTTCCCCCAACCCATAAAATTTTAAAGGGAAAATTCTTTAAAACCCCTTTAAGGTACGAAAACAGCTGGTCTTCTTCAGACCCGTAGAGAGTGAGTCAAGGGGCCTTTGGGCGGTTTTTTGGGATGTAATCCCCCTTGGGCAGAAAGACTTGGAGATTCAGTATAAAACCCCTGAGTGAAGAGCTGACTTCCCCAAAAAGAACCATAAGGGGAAAGACCCTGACTCCCTCCTTTTTCCCACCCCTCTGCGACATATCATTTAACAGGAGATAATAGACTTGATTTTTTAAGGAAAGAAATTGGATTTAAAGATCCGTGACCCGACGGACATGAGGCCTGAGTGGTTCGTAGCAGGGGTTGAAGTATTAGCCCAAAGATTCCCCTCTGTTTCCTCACATCAAATTTCCCTGGCAGGGGGGGGGAAAAAGAATCTTTTTTTTCCATACCAAAAATACCAATCAGGGTTCTAAGAGCAATGTTTCAGCTAGGCAATTTGGCAAATTTTGAAATGGCCCAAAATTTGGGTTTAAAATTTTAATTAGATAAAAAAAATTTATATCAAGGTTTTTTTTAAGAACCAGAGCTAGATTTCTAAAAAAAACAGTGCAGTTTTTTAAAACCATTTTAAACATTTACTTTGTTTTTCACTTAAGCTATGTTCTTAATGTAAAATTTTAAATATATATGATAGATATAAATTTAAATTTGAAAAAAAAAATTAACAAGACGGGAAGCAAAAACTTATAAAAATGTAACTTCCAAAAAAAAATTTTCCAAAGTGGTCTTCTTTGGAAGTTAGTTTTAAAAATTTTAAGCCATACACCCATGCTTGGACACATTTTGGGAATGTTTTCAAAACCACTGTTTTCTAAGAAATTTTTTATTCTTTAAAATTTAAAATTTTCTTTTAAAATATTTAAAAAAAGGGTTTAAAGGGAGTCATCCCAAACCTCAAAGCAGGGATCAAGTAAGAATGAAATTTTTGTTTTGCCACGAGGTTTGTTTGAAAAATCCCTTTCTTAAAGGGAACTTTAAATATGAACTTTCAGGTTCAGGAATGTTTTAGCCCATGGAAAACTAAAATGAAAATTTTTTTTTTTAATCTTTGGGTGTAAAGCTGGGCATTTGGGATCTCATTTCCCCCAAACCCAGAGATTTAGCCGTCCCCCCCTGCATTTGGGAAGCTCGTTTAAACCCACTGGGAACCACCAGGGAAGCCCTAAAACAAATTTTTGATGAATTGAATAAATTGTTTTTTTTAAAATTGATTCACTCACGACAGACCCACATATTTTTTTTCTTTTTCCCCCTTGAACGAAGAAGTTTTAAATAAACCCTTCAGAAGTAAAAACCCCCCAAACCTGGGGGAAAGAAAAGGGATACTGACCCGGGAAAAAAGAAAGCCCATTATTGTCATTAGGCCCCTTTTAAAAGGGCCCCGGGATAGGGCAGGCGGGAAAGGGGCTTCTGCAGTTAAAGCCCTAAGCTGTTCCCGGCTTTTAAAATGTAACAGCCCTTAGCAGTGATGTTGCTACCCCAAAAACCTTAGAAATGGTGCACCCCAACAGCCCACACCTTGGAGGGGATAATAAGTGGACTTTGGCTGCAAAATGATTCCGTTCTGTGAGGGATGACAAGGATCATAACTACCCTTTGTTTTAGCTTTTTAAAAACCAGATAGTTTTACCAGGTCTTATACTAATAATTTTTCCCCATTCAACCACCAGAGAAGGATATTTTTTTTTTTCTTATTTTATCTGAAAATCGAGACTAAAAAGCCCAAGGATTTTCCCCAAGTTCGTTAACCATTTGGGCAGAACTGGAGTTCAGGCAGAGATCTTTTCTGAAACCCAAGTCCTTTGACACTAGCCCCTGTTTTAAAGTTAATAGCTTAATGAAGCTAGGTTCTTTAGAGGAGTGGGGTTTTCCCTTTATTAATTGCAAGAAAGCAAGTATTTTAAAAATTTTTTAAATATAATAAAATTAAAAAATTATTTTTTTTAAAAATTATTCAGAATTTTTTTGACTTAGCCCGGGGATCATTTTCCCTATGTCTGAGGTCAGGAGAGAGTGATCGAAAAACATTTAAAAAGCGGTTCTTAAGTAAATGCGGGACCAGTGCATAAAGGGTTTGGGACATTTCAGCCATAAAAAAATAAAATTTAAGAGATAAGGAAAAACTCTTTTTAAATTTTTCTTGGGGGATTTTCTTTTGGGAAAAAGGAAAGGAAAGACTCTTTTCTGTGAAAGCAGAACAAAAAAATCGAATGAATTGGAGTTACAGGAGCGGGAATTTTAAAATTGGGACCAAAAGGAAGAGCTTTGGGAAAAATTAAAATTTTAAACAAAAATTAAAAACCCCAATACTTCATGAGACAGGAATAAAAAATGTAGAGGTACCGGCACACCCCGGGGGAGGTGGCCCCAGAAAAACTTTTAAGCCCCCTTTAAAAAAATTTTCCTTAAGGGGCCTTTCTAAACTTTCTCTAAACACCCCTACACAGCTGAACTAAATCCCTCTTCCCCTCCAGGAAATCCGGTTCTGAAAGTGTGCGGCTGGAGGAAACGTGAACGTGGAGATAAAAGCAGCCCCCGGGCGTGGACCTAAAAGTTCTCTAAAACAACTTTGGGGGGCCCGGGGTACGAACCCCTGGCCGGGGCAGAAACCCCCAGGGACGCTGAGGCTTTTTTAAACGAAAAGGTAACCCTTTAAAACCCGGGAAAAACCCCCCCTCTGCTTTTAAACGGGGTTACAAAACTAAAAATGTGCTTCCCCCTTTTTACACCTTGCAGAGCGCTTGCTGCAACAGCAGATCACTGGGATGTGGGACCCACCCCTCAGCCGGAATGGCGGGACGAGATGAAGGCGCAACCCCCAAAAACACTGGAAAATTGAACTTTCGGGTTCTCTCCTAGCCAGGGGTTATAAAAAGGCTGACCCCCCCCCCCCTTCCCATCCCCGGGGTTTATTTTTTTCCCCCTTTTTTTTTTTAAATTGATGTATAGTTGATTTAAAATTTTGTTTGTTTTAAAGTTTGAGGTATAGAGAAAAAGTGTTTCAGATTTTTTAGCTGAAAAACTGTTTCCAACTTTATGATGTTTTTAATGTTTAATAATAACTAACATTTAACTTGTGAAACCCACATATATTTATCTTTTTTGTTTTTTTTCTTTTAAAAGTTTTAAAGTATTGAATTATTTCCCCTGTTGCTATACAGGGGAAACCTTTAATTGTTATCCTTTTTTTTAAAAAGTTTTTGTATAGGGGGTTTAACCCCAAAGATCCCAATTTATCTCTTTCCCCCCTTCCCCTTTGGAAACCCTTTAAATTTTGTTTTTAGGGTCTGTGAGTCTTTTTCGGTTTTGTAATAATTTTCTTTTTGCACCCTTTTTCAGGTTCTACATATAAAAAATAATTTTATTTGTCTTTCTCTGACTTACTTCATGTATAGTTTAATTTCTATTTGGCACCATGTTGTTTGAAAAATGGATTCTTTCATTTTCTTTTAGGGGCTGAGTAGTATTCCATTGGTATAAAAATTTACCACATTTTTTTAACCCAATTCACTCTTGGGGGGGCCTTGGTTTTTCCCTTTGCCCTGGTACTTTTAAATAGTTTTGCTATGAAATTGGTTTTGGTTATCTTTTCAATTTAATATTTTTTTTCTGGATATTGCCCGGAATGGGATTGCTGGTTCTACGAAAAACTTTTTTTTTTTTTTAAAGGAACCCCCATACTTTTTTTCCATGGGGCTTTTCCCAATTTAAAATTTTCCCCAACCAACTTTTGGTAGGAGAAGTTCCTTTTTCTTCCACGTTCTCCATTTTATTTTTTTGTAGATTTTTTTGAGGATGGCCATTCTGAGGGTACAAGCTGCTATTTCCCATTTTTTTGGGATTTGATTTCTTTAATAATTATTTGTTGTTGGCATTTTTTCCCTATGTTTTGGGCCCCTTCTGTATTTATTTTTTTGGAAAAAAAGCTTATTTGGGTCTTCTTCCATTTTTTGATTGGGTTTTTTGTTTTATATTGACTGTGGGAAAACTTTTTTGTTATTTGGGAAAATTTAAAGTTTCCTATTTTTACCATTTTAAATGTGTGCCAGTTGATTTTAAAAACCCCTTTAAAACGGGTGTTGAGAAATATACCTTTTTTAAAAAAAATATGTTTTTTTATGTAGAAAATTTTAAAGAACAAAAGAAAAAAATTTGGTATTTTTTGAAACGCTAAAACCCAGCATCCCCGATATCTTTTGGTTTTATTTTTCCCAAAAAAAAAAAAATTTTGTGTTTTTTTAAGAGTTTTCATAGAGTGTCTTTTTAATTTTGTGTCAATGTGAAATTAAAAAAATTTTATGGGGAAAGGGAAACCCAAAAAAAAAAAGTCATTTTTTAAAGCAAAGGTCTGCCTATCGGTTATCCATCCCAAAATTTTTTAAATTTTTTCCAAAACGGGAAACATTCCCTGGAGTGCTCCTTGACGGAAAAGGGGTGGGAACAAACCTGTGCACGGGTTTGGCCCAGATCCGGGCTCGGATCGGGGCCCTGGGGAAAGCAGCGGGCCCCCAGGCCCCGGGACCGAGCCCGGGGGCCAAAAGTGGAGTAGGGAACAGCCCCTTTGGACATAAAGGGGCCCCCTGGAAAAAAAATTGAGACTTTTGTTCCTCTTTGGTGGAGTTTAGGGGGTTAAGTGGAATTTTTTTACGGGGAAAATGAAATATCCCAAAAAATCTGCTTAAAACTTAATAGGGGGAAAAAAGTAAACAAAAATTTGAAATGACCATTTTTATGAGCATAAATCTAAATATTAATCATGATCCCTACTGCCAAGAAAACAAATTTGCCCCCATTTTTAAAAAAACCCCAAGGGCCACAAGCCCCTGTTTTTAAGGGGGAAAAGATTTTTAAAACCACATCGTGTTGCTAAAGAAAAGTAGCTTAACTGTGTGACCCATTTAAAAAACTCTTCTACCAAAAACAGCAAAAGGGAAAAACAAGCTTTAAAAAAAAACAGGGGGGGATTTCCCCTTTGGCGCCCAGTTTTTCAAACTAGTTTAAAACTTCGGGGTTTTTGCAGTTCGTTTCCTGGCCCAGGATACTATTAACTAGAGAAAAAAAGGGGGAAAAAACAAGAGTGAACTAGATTTAAAAGGGTTTTTCTTTCTAAGTCCTCTCCTGTGTGAATTTTTCAACAATTTGTGTCCCCGGGGCTTCCCAAGTCTGGAGGTTCAATTAAAGGGACTTTGGAGGGGAAAAGGGGAAAAACCAAATAAAGGGGAAATTTAAAAATTTGGAATTCTGATTTTCTGCTATTCTACTTCATTTTCAATGAAACGTTGACGTTTTCTATTTCCAGGCCTCAGTAAGCAAGAGGGAAAAAGAATTTGTAGTGGTTACCGGGTGTGTGTTTGATGTCTAACTTTAGCGGTGTGTAATTTTAAAAAAAGTTTTTTGTCATCAAAATTTTTTGTTAACCAAGAAATCAATATTCCCCAAAAATGAGTCTGAGTTTTTGTGCTTCCTGCTTTATTCATTTCTATTTTTAAAAATTCTTTTAAACCCTTTTAAATTTTTAATATAACTTTTTTATTTTTCCACTTTTTTATTGTGGAAAAAATTTAAACAGAAAAAAAAAATTTACTCTCTTAACCATACTAAGTGTTTTGTTCAGTGGCATTAAGTACTTTTTCATTTTCCCCTTGTGTACCCCACCCATTACTTTTATCTCTTTTTCATTTGTAAAATTAAAACTTTTTTCCCTGTTTTAAAAAAAAAAAAACCCCCCTTTTCCTCCTCTTCCCCCAGTTTCTTCAAACTACCATTTACTTTCTTTTGCTATGAATTGACTTCTTGGTCCCTTATATAAGTGGAATCATACATTTTTGGGTCTTTTTGTGTTTGATTTTTTTCTCTTAGCAAAAATACCCTAAAAGACTCATCCCCCTTTTTAGTATTTTTGTTTTATTCATTTGTTTCAACTTTTTAAAGGGGGTTTTAAAATTTTCTAAATTTTCAGATCCAGTAAAGGCCTTTGGGGGTTTAAGAAATTTCCTTTGAGGGGGTTTGCCGCGCAGAAAAATCCTTCCCACCAGGCCCCACCCCCTGGGGGAGAAATCTAAAAGCAATTGATTGATATACAACAGACAGCATAGGGCCAAAAACTCCCCGAGAAGAGATGAAAAGATATAGTCGGGGAAAAATGAGAAAAGTCAAAAAAAAAAGGGGTCTGTCCTCTTATCTTCCTGTTCCAAAATATAATCTCTGTTGGGAAATCATTAGTTTTATCAATAGTTTCTTCCCATTTTTTTGGGGAAAAACATCACAAAATAATATGAGGGAATCATTTGTTTTCCCCTAAGAAAGTGTTATCAGTTTTTTTTAATCAAAAAACCCTTCTTCCTTTTCCCCAAGGGTTATCATGGTGGTGTTGTCTTATCAAAAAAAATGTTCATGAAATTGTGGTAAAGTGTACGAAACATCTAAAGCTTTTGGGTTCTACATGAAAATTTTAAAAAAAATAATTATGATTTCCCGGGAAATTTTATGAGGTTTTTCCAAATTTAACTAACAATGAGAAAAATAAAAAGGAATAAAAACCCTTCCCCTGACCCTCAATCTGCCACCCTTTGACATATAGAAGTCAAATTTCCTTTTCACATTTGCCCATTTCAGGCTAAATCTTTTAAAACAATAACGGGTACTTCTCTAAAGGGGTTATTGTAAAGATTAAACAAAAAAAATTTTTCATAAAGTAAAATTTTAAGGGTAAGAAACCAATAAATGTTAGCCCCTTTTTTTAATACTCAATTTTTAAAGTGTTTAATTTTCCCAGATTTCATTTACCTTTTAAAGAAAAATATTTAACAATTTTTTAAATGTAAAGGGGGTTTAAATTTAAAAAGTTCGGCGGGAAATTTAAGTTTTTTTAATGGAGTACTTTTTTTTGTATTAAAAAGTACATTTGATGTTTGTAACTTTTTGATCAACATCCCAAGAAAGGGAAAAAAAATTAGTTTAAAGGGAAAACATAATTTCCTCAGATCAAAATTTACCCCTAGACTTTAGCTGACTTTTAAAACCCCCTAAAAAGATCCCCATTTTGTGACCCATTCAGGGAAAATTGATTTCAAGACCCATTGAAAAGGTTTTAAAGCAGAAAATAAAAATTTATTTTTAAGCAGGAAATAAGCACTAAAAGTTACCCTTGAATTATTTTTTTGTTTTTATTTCTCCACTGATCCCAGTAGATTTTTGGTAGATCAGTGGAAAATAACTCCGGGAAAAGAATAAAGGGGGTTGGACCCAAAGAAAAAAACAACCCCCCAGTTGTAAATGGGAGGGTGAGGGAAAGCAGGGTTCGATGCTGTAAAGAGAAATATTGCTGGGAACCTGGAATCCATGAATCAGGATCTTTTTGGTCCATGAATCAAGGAAAATTTGGGAAAATTGGGTCAAACGGGGGATGACAAAAAAGTGAACTTCAACATTCTAGGAATCAGGGGAACTAAGATGGATGGAAGGGGTAAATTTTAAACTCAGATGACCATTATATCTACTATTGTGGGGGAATCCCTTAGAAAAAAAGGGTTTTGCCACATAGTCACAAAAGAGCCAAATGAAAGTGTTGGATGCAATCTAAGAATGACAGAAAGGGTCTTGTTCATTTCTGAGGAAAATCTTCAATATCAGGGTAACCCCAAAACCCTATCCCCTTGAATTTAACTCGGAAGAAGTTTAAAGGGTTTGAACAGTTTATAAAGACCCAAGATTTTTCTAGAACTAACACCCAAAAAAGATGTATTTTCCCATTTTGGGGGACGGAATGCAAAAGTGGGAAGTCAAGAAACACCTGGGAGAAACAGAAAAAATTTGGTCTTGGAGCACGAATGAAGCAGGGAAAAGGAAAATTAGTTCTTCCAAGGGGAACCACTGGTCTTTAGAAAAACCCCTTTTCCCAACAAACAGAGAAAAACCCCAAAAAGGGGACATCACCAAATGGTAAACCCGAAATTGTTTTGATTTTTATTCTTTGAACCCCAAAGATGGAGAAGTTTATCAGTCGGGCAAAAACAAGCCCAGGGGGCTGATTTGGATCGATATGAACCCCTTGTTGCCAAATTAAGAGGGAAATTTGAGGAAAGTAGGGAAAACCACTGGGGACCATTCAGGTTTTGACCAAAATTAAACCCTTATGATTTTAAAAGTGGAAGGGGAGAAATAGTTTTTAAAAGGGGTTTGATCTGATAAACGGGAAGTCCCCTGTTTAACTATGGATGGGGGGTACGGGGCCACTGTACAGGAGACAGGAATAAAGACCATCCCCATGGAAAAAAAATACAAAAAAGCAAAATGGCTGTGACAAAGGCCCTTACAAATAGCTGTGAAAAAAAGGGGAAGCAAAAAAAGAAAAGGGAAAAAAAAAAAAGGAAAAAAGAAAAACCCCTTTTGAATGCCAGATTTTAAAAGAACGCAAGGAAGATAAAAAAGGCCTTCCTCAGCAACAAGGGCAAAAAATTAAGAGGAAAAAAACAAAAAGGGGGGAAGCTGGAGATCTTAAGGGAAAATTAGAGATATAAAGGGGAACTTTTATGCAAAAATGGTAAATAAAGGACAGAAATGGTAGGGATCTTAAAAAGCAAAAGGGTTATTAAGAAGAGGTGGAAAGAATTCAAAAAATTTTATAAAAAAGATCTTCGACCCAGTTTAATACGAGGGGTTTTGGATCATCACTTAGGGGCCAGCACCCTTGAAAACTAAAGGTCAAGTGAGCCCGGGAAATCATCACTATGAAAAAAGCTGGGAAAAGGGTGAGGGAAATTTTCCATTTGATTTTTTAAAATCTGAAAGTTGATGCTTGAAAAAGTGCTAAAATAAATTTAGGCCAGCATATTTGGAAAACTCACCCAGGGGCCCAGGGGCGGAAAGGTCAGTTTTCATTCCAACCCCAAAAGATAGGCAATGAAAAAATGCTCAAATTTCCCTCATTCCAGCAAAATTAAAAGTAATGTTTTAAAATTTCTCCAACCCAGGTTTCCCGCAATACTTTAAACCGTAAAATTCCAAATGTTCAGTGGTTTTGGGAAAAGGCAGAGGCCCAGAGATAAAATTTTCCAATCCAATGGATCAAAAAAAAAGCAAAACGTTCCGAAAAATTCCAGAAAAAAATTTTGCTTTTTTGACTATGCCAAACCCTTTGCGTGTGGTTTCAAAATTTAAAACTGGGGAAAAATTTTTAAAAGAGAGGGGGAATCCCAAAGACCACCTGCCCCGCCTTTTAAAGAAACCGGTATGCAGGCGGAAAAGAACAGTTAGAACTGGACAGGGGGAACACCCCCGGGTTTCCCAAATGGGAAAAAGGAGTACTTTTCGGCTGTATTTGTCACCCTGCTTATTTAATTTATATGCAGAATACATCATCAAAAACATTTGGGCTGGAAGAAGCACAAATTAAAAATCAAGATTTCTGGGGAAATATAAAATTTAACCTCAGTTTGGGAGATGACACCCTTTATGGCAAAAAGGTGAAGAAAGAACAAAAGGCTTTTGATAAAAATTTAAGGAGGAAAAGGAAAAATTTGGGGTTTAAAAGCTCAACATTCAAAAAAAATTAAAGATCGGGGTCTGGTCCCTTTAAACTTCAGGGGAAATAGAAAAGGGGGAAAACGGGTAAAAACAATGGCCTAAATTTATTTTTTGGACTCAAAATACTGCAGATGGTGATTTGTCCCAGGGAAATTAAAGAGCTTACCCCTTTGGGAAAAAAAAGGAAAGTTATGACCAAACTGGGACGCATTTAAAAAGCCGGGACTTTACTTTGAAAAACAAAGGTCCGTTAGTCAAGGTATGGTTTTTCCAGTGGTCATGTAGGGATGTGAGAGTTGGACTAAAAAGAAAGGGGGCCCCGGGAAAAATTTGATGTTTTGAACCTTTGGTTTTGGGGAAGACTCTTGAGGCCCCTTTGGCTGCAAGGAGTTTCCAACCAGTCCATCTAAAGGAGATCAGCCCGGGTTTTTCATTGGAAGGACTGAATGAAGCTGAAACCCCAATATTTTGGCCACCTGTTTGTAAAGACTGACCCCTTTTGGGAAAAAACCCCTTTAATGGGGGGAAAGATTGAGGGCAGGAGGAGAAGGGGATGACAAAAGGATGAGTGGTTGGATGGCAGATGACTCAATGGAAAGATTTTGAGAAAAGCTCGGGAGTTGGTGATGGACAGGGAAGACTGGCTTTGCTGCAGGAAATGGGGTCCCCCCAAAAAAAAATCAGACAAAAACTGAGAAAAACGGGTTTTCAAAAATTTAACCTATCAAAAAAGGGGAAAATAAATTCTTCATTTATTTGTTGGAGAAAAAAAAGCCCCTAAAACCCTGGTTAAGGGATCGGGAAAAAGCCCTAAAATCCCTGAATTAAAAATTTAATTTCTACCTCTTTTAGCTGTGTGTCTTTGTGAAAATTTAATCTAACTGTTTGTTGCTAAATGTCTTACTATAAAACGGGGTTAAAAATGATATATTTTAGTTCAGGGGTTGTGGTGGGAGTCAGTATCCAGTCCAGGTACTTTGAAAAGGGGCCTGGTTCATTTTAATCCCCAAAAAAATTTTTTCTGATCAAAAGGTACAAACTGCTAGTTTTCAGATAAGTACTGGGTTTAAAATTGTACAGTGATAAAAAAATTTAAACCCAAATCTATGTGATATCTGAAAGCCCTTAAGAGAATAAATCCAAAAGAATTTCCCATCAGAAAAAATTAATTTTTTTAAAACCTACCCCCAGGGGTTAAAAAAGAGTTGCATATGATTTACCCAATGAACATAAAAAATTCCCGTAAAAAAAAGATCTTTTTGGATGAATGAATTTCACTAAACTTCTTTTTGTTAATCTTTTCATGATGTATAAAAGGTCAAATCCTTTGCTGTACCCCTTTTAAACTTATACAGTGTTTATCTGTTTTTTTAACACCTCAAAAAAAAGGGAAAAGGGAAAAAAAAAAATTTTTTTTTAAAAAGTAAATGAAGGGAATTTTCCCTTTTGGGTTTCCAGGAAAGTTAAGACTCCATGTTTCCCAGTAAAAGGGGGGGCTGAATTTGATCCTGGAAAGGGGAACTAGGGTTTCCCCTGGTGGCTCAGAGGTTAAAGTTTTCTGCCGGGAAATTGGGGGTAGACACTGGTTCGATCCCTGGTGGGAAGATCCCCTGGAGAAGGAAATGGAAACCCCACTCAGTACTCTTCCCTGGAGAATCCATGGAGGGGGGGGCCCTTGGTGGGGCTACGTTCATGGGGTTGCAAAGGTTGGACATAACTGGAAAATTACAAAAAAGGGAACTAGTCACACAAGTAAATAAAGGACCCCAACATCCCCTACTAAAGTTCTGTTTGCTAAAAAACTAAGGCCCAGCTTAGCCAAAAAAATGTTTTAAAAAAAAGTGAAATTTTTTAAAAATAAAAAAAATGTAGTTATATAAGGGATAAAATTAGGAACTTAAAAAGGACATAGGAGGGTTTAAAGGGGGTTTTATGGAGTCCCTGTAAATTTTTTCCCTAAAGGGGAAATTCAGGCCCCAAAAGGATGAAGTGGTGGTTTTAGAGTCCCCTTGGTTCTAAGAACAAGAGCAATAATATTTTTAAACCCCTTTAAAGGTGAATAAAACCTCTCTACTTTATGATAAGGCTAGGAACTAAAACTGAAAAATCACCCAAAATTTTAAAACAAAAACTTTAGGAGAAAAAAAATAAACCCAAATTTTCCAATAAATTTGTGTTCCCAAAAAGGGAAAGGGGATTAAAAGAAAAACAGAAAAAAAGGCCCACGGGCCCCCTGTTCCTTTTCCTTTTTTGATACTTTTGCCTGCAGGGTGTGGGGCTCAGAAAGGGCCCAAGGTGTTCCTGCTCAGGGGGGAAAGGAAAATTTAACTTGCTTGAAAAAGTCTCAAAGGAAGAATTAGCTAAAAAGCTCTCCAAAAAGGGGAATGGGGATGTAACTGCTGTGGTTATCGAGCCTTTTACCTATTTAAATGTAAAAGGAGTTTAGTTATATACAGTACTAGAGAAAAATGGTTTTTTTTTTTTTTAAAATTTATAAAGATTACTTTTTCCCATTTAAAAATGTTTTACCACTTTAAAATGTACATACCCCATAAAACATCCCACACAAAAAGAAGTTTTTTTTTTGCAAAGAAGTAAACAAATTAAAAATTTTAAAAATCCTGTGAAAATTTTTTAAAATTTGCTTTTAAAGGGGCAGAATTTAAAAAGGGAAAAAACTAAAATTTTCTTTTTAAGGAACCCAAAATAAAAAAAAGACTTTTTGGCTTCCCTGATAAACTTCTTTCCCCTTAAGGTGGGGACCCCTTCACCCAAAAGAACCCTTTTCCCAGAAAGGGGGAAGGAAAAGGGGAGGGCCCCGGGTGAAGTTGGAGGAAGGGTGCACCCAATATGTTATTTTGATGAAATGAAACAATTGTTGGGCAGAGTCAGAGCCCCGGGGTTAAAATTTTGGTTTTTTTTCAGGAAAAATTTTATATTACAAAAAGGAAAAACCCTAACTGTTAAAGCTTCGGTTTCCTTCTCTGAAAAAATTTCCCGATCGCTTCTCACAAACTCATATTTTTATCTCGTGTATCTCAGTTGTACCCAAACTCTGTAAAACCCCATAGACTGTAGCCCCCCCGGCCCCTTTTGTCCAGGGGAATCTTAAAGGAAAGGGGAATACGGAAGTGGGTTCCCTTTTTCCCCTTCCCCAGGGGATTTTTCCCAACCCGGGATTTTCCTGTGTCTCCTGCATCTCCCGTGCCCCCTGAAATTGGCGGGGAGATTTTTTACCACTGTGCCTTTGGGGAAAAACCCCTTTATAAGTGTTTGCTTATACACCAAAATGTTTTAAAAAACCCCCCCCGTCGTGTCTGACCCCCCGGGGCCCCCGGGGGCCCCCCCCCCCTTTTCCCCCCCCCAAAAAAAAAAGGGGGGGGCCCCCCCCCCCCCGGGCCCCCCCCCCCCCCTTTTTTTCCCCCTTTTTTCTTTTTGGGGGTTTTTTTTTCCCCCCCAAAAAAAAAAATTTTTTTTTTTTTCCCCCAAAAAAAAGGGTTTTTTTTTGGGGGGGTGGGGGGTAGGTTAATTTTGAAAAAAAAAAAAAAGGGGAAAAAAAAAAAAGAAAAAGACCAAAAAAAAAAAAAAGGGGAAAAAGGTTTTTTTAAAAAAAAAAACCCCAAAAAAAAATTTTTTGGGGGGGAAAATTTTTTGGGGAAAAAAAAGGGGGGTTTGGGGGGGGGGGGAAAAATTTTTTTCCCAAACAGGGAAATTTTTTCCCCCCCAAAAAATTGGAAAAAGGGCCGAAAATTTTTAAAAAAGGGGGTTTGGCCCCCAAAAAAAAAATTTTTTAAAAAAAAAAAATTATTAATAAAAAAAAACCCCCCTTTTTTTAAAAAAATTTTTTTTTTAAAAAAATTTTTTTTTTAAAAAAAAATAACCCCTTTTTTTTTTTTTTTTTTTTTTAAAACCCTTTTTTTTAAAAACCCCAAAAAAAAAAACCCGGGTTTTTTTTAAAAAAAAAAATTTTTTTAAAAAAAAAATTTTTTAAAAGGGGTTTTAAAATTTTTTTTTTTAAAAATTTTTTTTTAAAAAGAATTTAATTCCCATTTTCCAAATTTTTTTTTTAAAAAATTTTTTTTCCCCGGGTTTTTGGGGTTTTTCCCCCTTTTTTTTAAGGGTTTTTTTAAATTTTTAAAAATTTTTTTTTTTTTTTTTTTTGGCCCCCCCTTTTTTTCCAAATTTTCCCCCCAAATTTTTTTTATTATTCCCCCGGTTTTAAAAAATTTTAAAAATTTTTTTTTAAAAAGGGGGTTTTTTTTTTTGGGGGTTTTTTAAATTTTTGTGGCTTTTTTCCCCTTTTTTTCCCCCCCCAAAAGGGGAAAAAAACCCAAAAAAACCCCCCCCCAAAAAACCCCAAAAATTGGGCCCCCCCAAAAAATTTTTTTTAAACCCCCCCCAAAAGGGGCCCCTTTTGGGGGGAAAAACAAAAGGGAAAGGGGGGAAAATTTTTGGGGGGGGGGGGGGGTTTTTTTTTCCCCCAAAATTTTTTTTTAAAAAAAAATTTTTTTAAAACCCCGGAGGGAAGGTTTTTTTTGGGGGGAAAATTTTTAAGGGAAAAAAAAAAGGGGGGATTTAAAAAAGGGGGGAAAGGGGGGGGGGGGGGGGAAAAAAAAAGGGGGGGGAAAAAAAGGGGAAAAACCAAAACCCCTGGAAAAATTTTTTTTTAAAAAGGTTTTTAAAAAATTTTTTTTTTTTTTAAAAAAATTTTTTAAAACAAAAAATTTTGGGAAAAAAAAAGGAAAAAAAAAAAAAAAAATGGTTTTTAAAAAAAAAGGGTTTTTAATTCCAATTAAATTTTTTAAAAAAAAATTAAAAAATTTTAAAAAAAATAATTTTAAAAATTTTTTTAAAAAAAAAAATAATAAAAAAAAAAAAAAAAAAAATTAAATTTAAAAAAAAAGGGAAAAAAAAAAAAAAAAAAAAAAAAAAAAATAAAAATTTTTTTTTAAAAAAAAAAAATCCCCAAAAAAAAAAAAAATGGAAAAAAAAAAGGGGAAAAAAATTAAAAAACCCCCCTAAATTTCCTTTTTTTAAAAAATTTTTTTTTAAAAAAAACGGGTTTTTCCTTTTAAAAAAGGGAATTTTTTAAAAGGGGGGGTTTCCCCCCGGGGGCCCCAAAGGGGGGGGGGAAAAAGGGGGGGGGGGGGGGGAGGGGGAAAAGGGGGAAAAAAAAAGGGGAAAAAAAAAATTTTTCAATTTTTTTCCCCCCAAAAAATTTTTTTTTTTTTAAAAAAAAAAGGGGGGAAAAAAAAAGGGGGGGGGGAAAAAAAACCCCCCCCAAAAACCAAAGTTTTAAAAAAAAAAAAAAGGGGGGGCCCGGAAAACCCCAAAAAAAAAACCCCCCCCCCCCCCCGGGGGGGGCCCAAAAAAAAAAGGGGAAAAAAAAAGGGCCCCCCCCAAAAAAAGGGGAAAATTTTTAAAAAAAAACCCCCCCAAAAAATTTTTGGGGGGGGAAAAAAAAAGGGTTTTTTTTTTGGGGGAAAAAAAAAGGAATTTTTCCCCCCAAAAAAAAAGCCCCCCAAACCCCCCCAAAAAAAGGGGGGGGGGGGGCCCTTTGGGGGGGGTTTTTTCCCCCCCGGGGTTTTTTTTTTTAAAAAAAAAAAGGGGGGGGGGCCCCAACCAAATGAAAAACCCAAAAAAAGGGGAAATTTTTAAAAAGGGGAAACCCGGGGGTTTGGGAAAAAAAAAAGGGGGTTTTTTTTAAAAAAAATTTTTAAATTTTTTTAAAAATTTTTTTTTCCGGGGGGGGGGGGGGGGGAAAAAAAAAGGGGAAAAATTTTTTGGGGGGGCCCCCTTTTAAAAGGGCCCCCCGGGGGGGAAAATTTTTTTTAAAAAAAAAAAAAGGGGGAAAAAAAGGGGGCCCCCCCCTTTTTTTAAAAAAAAAAAAAAACCCCCCCTTTTTACCCCAACCCCCCCCCGGGGTTTTTTTAAAAAAAAAAGAAAAAAGGCCGGGGTTTTTTTTTTTAAAAAAAAAAAAAAACCCCCCCCCGGGGGGTACCAAAAAAAGGGCAAAAAAAGGGGGGAAAAAAAAGGGCCCCCTTTTTTTCCCCCA
>JAJLRB010000119.1:60000-92836 GCA_020976825.1 Odocoileus hemionus
AAAATTTTTTGGGGGGAAAAAAAAAAAAAAACCCCCGAAAAAAAATTTAAAAATTTTTGGGTTTTTTTAAAAAAAAAAAAAAATTTTTTTTCCCCAAAAAAAAAATTTTTAAAAAAAAAAAATTTTTTTTAAATTTTTCCAAAAAAAGGAAAATTTTTAAAAGGGCTTTTAAACCCTTTAACCCAAAAAATTAAAAAAACCCCCTTTTAAAAAAAAAAACCCCCCAAAAAAAAATTTTAAAAAACCCCGGGGAAAAAAAACCCCTTAAAAAAATTTCCAAAAAGGGCCCCAAAAACCCCAAAACCTTTTTTTTTAAAAAAAAAACCCCCCCAATTTTTTTCCCCCCCAAAAAAAAAACCGGGTTTTTTTTTCCCAAAATTTTTTTTTTGAAAACCCCCCCCCAAAAAAAAAAAAAAAAAAACCAAAAAAACCCCCTTTTTTTTAAAAGGGAAAAATTTTTTTTTTTTAAAAAAAAATTTTTTTTTTTTCCCCCTTTTTCCCTTTTTTTTCCCCCCCCATTTTTTTAAACCCCAAAAAAAATTTTTTAATTTTCCCCAAAAAAAACCCCTTTAAAAAATTTTTTTAAAATTTAAACCCCCAAAAATTTTTAAAAAAATTTTTTTTTTTAAAGGGGGGGGGAATTTTTTTTTAATTTCCCAAAAAAAACAAAATTTTTTAAAAAAAAAAAAAATTTTTTTTTTCCCCTTTTGGGGAAAAAAAAAAAATTTTTGAAAAAAAAGGGCCTTTTTTCCGAACCTTTTAAAAAAATTTTAAAAAAAAAATTTTTAAAAATTTTTTAAAAAGTTTTGGGGGGGGGAAAAAAAAAGGTTCCCTTTCTTTTTTAAAAAAAAAAAAAAAAAAAAGGGGGGGAAATTTTTCCCAAAGGGAAAAAAAAAAAATTTTTTTTTTTAAAAAACCCCCCTTTTTTCCCCCCCTTTTTTTTTTTAAAGGGAAAAAAAATTTTTTTTGGGGGGGGGAAAAAATTTTTTGGGGGGTTTTTTTTAATTTTTTTTTTTCCCCCCTTTTTTAAAAAAAAAAAAATTTTAAGGCCCAAAAAAAAATTTTTTTTGGGAAAAAAAAAAAAAAAATTTTTGGGGAAAAAAAGGGGGCCCAATCTTTTTTCCCCCCTTTTTTCCCAAACCCCCAAAAAGGGTTTTTTTTTTTTAAAAAAAAATTAAAAAAAAAAAACCCCGGAAAAAAAGGGGGGGGTTTTTCCCCAAAAAAGGAAAAAGGGAAAAGGGCCCCCCCGGGGGGGTTCCCCAAAAAAAAATTTTAAAAAAAAAAATTTTTTTAAAAAAAAAAACCCCGGGAAAAAATTAAAAAAAAAAAAAAAACCCCCAAAAAAAACCCAAAAAAAAAAAAAAATAGGTTTAAAACTTTTTTAAAAAAAGGGCCAAAAAAATTTTTTTTTTTCAAAAAGGAAAATTAAAGGGAAAAAAAAAGGGGTTTAAAAACCCCAAAAAAAAGGGAAAAAAAAAAAATAAAGGAAAAATTTAAGGGAAAAAAGGGGGAAAAAAAAAGGGAAAAATCAAAATTTTAAAACCCCCCTTTTTTTAAAAAAAAAAAAAAAAAAAAACCCAAAAAAAAACCCCAAAATTTTTTAAAAATTTTTTTTTAAAAAAGGGGGGTGGGGGAAAAAGGGGGGGGAAAAAAAAAAAAAATTTTAAAAAAAACCCCTTTTTTTTTGGGGGAAAAAAAAATTTCCCCCCCCCTTTAAAAACCAAAACCAAAACAAAAAAAAAAAAAATTTAAAGGGAAAAAAAAAAGGGGATAAAAACCCCCCAAGGGGGAAATTTTAAAATTTTTTTTTTTTTGGTTTTTAAATTTTTTAAAAAAAAATTTTTTCCCCCAAAAAAGGGGCCCCCCCCAAAAATTTAAAAAAAAATTTTTGGGGCCCCCAAAAATTTTTTAAAAATTTTTTTTGGGTTTTTTTTTTTAAAAAAAAAGGAATTGGTTTTTTTTTTAAAAAAAAAAAAAGGGGGGGTTTCCCCCTTTTTTTTTTTTTTTAAACTAAAAAACAGGCCCCCGGGGTTTTTTTTAAAAAAAAAAAAGGGGGGGGCCCGGGGGGGGAAAAAAAAATGGGGAAGGGGGAAAAAAAATTTTTCCTTTTTTAAAAAAAAAAAAAACTTAAAAAAAAAATTTTTAAAATTTAAAAAAAAAATTTAAAAAAAAGGGGAAAAAAAAAATTTTTTTTAAAAATTTTTTTTTTCCCCCCCCCGGGGAAAAATTTTTGGGCCCGGGAAAAACCCCCCGGGCCAAAAAAATTTTTCCCCCTGAAAAACCCCAAAACCGGGGTTTTAAAAAATTTTTTTTTTTTTTAAAAAAAAAAAAAATTCGGGGCAACCCCCCTTTTTTTTTTTCCCCCCCCAAAAAAAAAAACCCTTTTTTTGGAAAAAATTTTAAAAAAAAAAAAATTTTTAAGGGTTTTTTTGGGGGGTTTTTTTTTAAAAAAAAAAAAAGGGGAAAAAAAAAAAAAAAAAAATTTAAAAAGGGGGGGGGAAAATTTTTTTTCCCCCCCTTTTTTTTTTTTTAAAAAAAAAAAATTAAAAATTTAAAAAAAAAAAAAAAAGAAAAAAAAAAAAAATTTTTTTTTTCCAAAACCCCCCAAAAAAGTTTTAAAAAAAATTTTCCCCCGGGGGAAATTTTTTTAAAAAAAATTTTAAAAAATTTTTTTTTTTTTGGGGGGAAAAAAAAAAAATTTTTTTGGGTTTTTTGGGAAAACAAAAAAAAAAAAGGAAAAATTTTTTTAAAAACTTTTTGAAGTTTTTAAGAAAAATTTAAAAAAGGGGGAAAAAGGAAAATTTAAAAAAAAAGGGGTTTTTTTAAAAAGGGGGAAAAAAACCCCCCCCCCAAAAAAGGGAAAAAATTTTAAAAAAAAACCCAAAATTTTTTTAAAAAAAGTAACAGATAAAAAAAACAGATAAAACATATAAAAAAATAATATAGAAAGAAAATAAAAAAAAATAACAAAAAGAGAAGAAGAAGTTAAAAAAAAACAAGAAAAAAAAAAAAAAATAAATATTCAAATTAAAAAATAAAAAAAAAAACTATAAAAAAAAAAAAAAATAAGATAGGAAAAATTAATAAAGAAAAAAACTAAGATAAAAAGAAAGATTAGAAGAAATATAGAAGAAGCAAACAAGATAAAATGAAAAAATATACAAATAATTATAAAGAAAAAAAAAACTAAAAAACCAAAAGAGAATTAAAAGACGAGCAAAAAAATAAGAAAAAAAACAAACAAAGAGGAAAAAAAAAATACAAAAAAAAAACTCAAAAAAACAGTCAAAATAAAAATAAAAAAAAAAACAAGACAAAACAAAAAAAAAAACAAATAAATATAAAACAAAAAAAAAATAAAAGAAAACAACAAAAAAAATAAAAACTAAAACAAATAAACATAAAACAGAAAGAAAAACAAAGAAAAAAATAAGAAAAAAAAACAAAGATAATAAAAATAATAATAAAAGAAAAAAATTTTTCCCCCTTTTTTTAAAAAAAATTTTTTTAAATTTAAAAATTTTTTTTGAAAATTAAAACCCCTTTTAAAAGTTTTTCCCCTTTTTCCCTTTTTTTTTTTGCCCCCCAAAAATTTTTAAAATTAAATTTCCAAAAAAGGGAACAAAAAAAACCCCCCCCCCAAAAAAAAAATTTAAAAAATTTTTTAAAAATTTTTGGAAAAAATTTTAAAAAGGGGAACCCGGTTTTCCCCCCGGGGGTTTTGGGGTTTTTTTTTTTCCCCAAAAAAAAATTTTTTTTTTTTTGATTAAAATTTGGAAAATTTTTTCCCCCAAAAAAAAATTTTGGGAAAAAATTTTTTTAAAAATTTTTAAAAAAAAAAAAATTAAAAAAAGGTTTAAAAAAAAAACCCAAAAAAAAAAAAATCGGGGGGGGAAAAAAAATTAAAAGGGGGGGGGGAAAAAAAAAAATTTTTTAATTGGGGGGAAAAAAAAGGGGAAGGGTTAAAAAAAGGGAAAAAACCCCTTTTTCCCCCAAAAAAAAAAATTTTTAAAAAAACCCAATTTTTAAAAAAAATTTTAAAATTATTTTAAAAAAATTTTTTTTTTAAAGGGTTTTTTTCCCCGTGGGAAATTTTTTTTTTGGGGGGGCCCCCCCCCCTTTTTTTCCAAAAAAAAAATTAAAAATTAAAAAAACCCCCCCCCCAAAAAAATTTTTTTTTTTTTAAAAAAAAACCCCTTTTTTAAAAAAACAAAAAAGGGAAAAAAAAAAAAAAAAAACCCCCCCCGGAAAAAAAAAAAGGGGAAAAAAAAAAAAAAGGGGGGGGGGGGGGGGGTTTTTTTTTTTTTAAAAACCCCCCCAAATAAAAATTTTAAAATTTTTTTTTAAAAATTTTTTTTAAAAAACCCAAAAAACCCCAAAAAGTTAAATTTAAAATTTTTCCCCCCAAAACCCCCCAAACCCCCCCAATAAAAAATTTTTTTTTTTAAAAAAATTTTAAATTTTTCCCCCCCGCCGGGCCCTTTTTTTTGGGGGGTTTTCCCCCCCCTTTTGGGGAAAAAAAATTTTAAATTTTAAAAAAAAAAATTTAAAAAAAACCTTTTTTTAAAAAAATCCAAATTTTAATTTTTTTTTTTTTTTAAAAAAATTTTTTAAAAAAAAAAATTTCCCCCTTTTTTTTTAATTTTTTTTTTTTAGGAAAAAAGTGGGAACAAAAAATTTTTTTTTTTTGGGGGTTTTTTTTTTTTTTTATTTTTTTGTTTTTTTTAAAAATTTTTTTCCCCCAAAAAAAATTTTTTTTTTTTTAAAAAAAAGGGGAAACCCCCCCTTTTTTTTTTTTTTCCCCCCGGGGGGCCCCCCAAAAAAAAAAAAAAAAAGGGGAAAAAAAGGGAAAAAAAAATTATTAAAATTTTTTTGGGAAAAAAAAAAAAAAAAAAAAAAAATTTAAAAAAACCCTTTTAAAAATTTTTTAAAAAGGGAAAAAAAAAAAATTTTTTTAAAAATTTTTAAAAAAAAAACTAAGCATAGGCAAATGGAAATAATCTAAAGAAACAAAGGGACAGAAAAACAGGAAGCAGAAAGTGAACAACGGGGGAGGGATTCTAGATTTCAGTATCTATGAAATATGATCTCAACCATAACGGTTTTCAGTTATCAGAAGTGGATCTAGATCCTCTTTTCTAAAATATCTTTCAAACAAAAACAGAAAAAAACTGATCAGAGAGTAGGACTGGAAACTCCAGGTCTGGGTATCTGCAAAACAACTCCAAGCCTAACACTGGTTCTCAGAAGTGACTCACATAAAATTTTTTTTAATAAAATAAAAAATAAAGTAAATGTATGGAATTTCCAGGCAGTCCAGTGTTTAAGATTCCGCACATCCACTGCAAGGGACTCAGTTCACTCTCTGGTTGGGGAACTAAGATCCTGAGTGCCTCATGGTGCAGCCAAAAATAAATGAATGAATGAATGAATAAATTTTAAAAAAAAAAGAGTGATTCAGATCCTCTTCTCTAGTTATCAAGCAGAAAATCAACATTATCTCTTTAGTTTTCTTAAGATATGATTCTAAAAGAAGTTGATGTTGTTGACTTAAAAAAAAAAAATAGTCACAACTTAGAAGTAGAGTCCATGCTTTAGTTGGTGGGGGAATTTTATAGGGACCTGAAGCCTGGGAAACAAAACATAACTCTCAGCTTCTAGGTTGTGACTGTTTTTTTAAGTCACCAGTTATCATTATATCATACTCCAGTTCAGTTCAGAAAGAAAAGCATCTTTGCAGCACAGCACACACCGCTAACTCTGATCTGATACTAAAACCATCTGCCTGAACACTTTCTCAATCTTTCTTAGACTTTCTCTGAGCAAATAAATGTCATTAAGATCTAATAATGCATACATATAAATGTGGAATACTATTGTTTCAGAGTTTCTTAGTAACAGTAGAAATATCCAATTCGATCTCAAAAATATTATACAAAGAAAGACAATCATCTAAAGTCACAAACTTCAAAAACCTTAGAAGAAATAGGCAATTGAAACAATCAGAGAAGGACAAGCAATACCCGAAAGAAATGCTGATGCTAACGCTCCTTTCAACTTAAAGAGAAACAAAATGAACAAAAAGTCAGAAGATTTTGATGGAAATTTCCATTCTCATCATATTAAGTATATTTGTCATTACACCTGTTAATCTGGGGATATGCCCTGCAATTGGGAAATCATGAAGCAAAATTAAACACAATTACTCTTTCAGAAAAGAGTTATCAGTCACCAAACCTCTGAAAGATTAAAACTGTAATTCTGAAAAATAAATTTTTTTGCTTTGCTCCACCTTATTTCTTTTCTTAATTTAGTAGAGGCCCCGAGGCTCTGACCTAGCTTCAGAGAATGAGCCAGTAGAGTGGGTTCAGAGGGGGAAAAGTATCCAGTTTGCAGATTAGCAAAGGTGTTACAGGGATTAAGAAGTGTGACACAGCCAAGGAACACCCTAAAAGTGTGTATATAAGGGCCCAAAAAGCAGCATGCAAATAGGTTCTTCACGATCACCTCTCCTACTCACCTGGACAAGCCAGACCTTCGCAGGAACACCATGTCTTGCTCATCTCGCATGTCCTCCTCCAGGGCTGGAGGCAGCAGCTCCGTGAGGGTTTCTGCTGGTGGCAGCAGCAGCTTCAGCAGCGGAAGCAGATACGGTCCTCGGGGGAGGCTCTGCCCGGGGCTTCCGAGGAGGGGCCGGCAGCTGTGGCCTGAGTGGGGGCGCAAGCGGAGGCTTTGGAGGGGGCTTTGGTAGCTCCTCCATAGGGGGCGGTTTTGGAGGAGCTTCAGGTTCTGGGATTGGCTTTGGTGGGGGCTCTGGCTTTGGTGGGGGCTCTAGCTTTGGCGGGGGTTCTGGCTTCGGCGGGAGTGCGGGATATGGCGGAGGCGCTCGTGGAGGTTTCTACACCTATGGTGGTGGCGTGGGTGGTGGCCTGGGTGACGGGGGGCTTTTCTCTGGAGGTGAAAAGCAAACCATGCAGAACCTCAATGACCGGCTGGCCAATTACCTAGATAAAGTCAGGGCCCTGGAAGAAGCCAACGCGGACCTAGAAAACAAAATCAAGGAGTGGTATGAGAAATTTGGGCCCGGGTCTGGGGATGGTGGAGCTGGAAGAGATTACAGCAAATACTATCCAATCATTGAAGATCTCAGGAATCAGGTGAGGGACACTAGCCATGCTGAGTTCCTATTATTTCTGTATCTTTCCCATTTATTCGGATCATGAAATGATGAATTTAAGTCACAGAATTATTTGAAAAACATATTTGTTTTGTTGTATGTGTAAAACAGGATTACAAGACAACCAAACACATTACTTTTGTTTGCATCTCACATTTGAGTATTTCTACATAAAAGTAGAATTTACACAATGCCAGGTTGCTAATTAATCGAAGAGTGATGGCTATAAATCAACACTAGCTTCCTTTAATTTTTCATCATGATTAAATTCTGACAGGCTGATGTTCTTTAGCCTCCTACTAGACTTAAATAGCCTTATAACTATTTTTCTTCTTCGAAAACCTGGTGCAAATTGTGTATGAGAATGTGATGGAGTCTAAAATGTTTAGATATAGTTATATGGGAAATATATTTTTAAAGACTCTTTTATTCCTGAAAAAGCTCATAGAATAACTGACCTTCCAAAACAGCAAAAATATATAGAGGATTGTGTTCTGTGAAACAAAGTTCCACGCTCATTCCAGCAAATGTACAGGCTGCTAATTTTTGCAGAAGGATGTAGTCTAAGTACAATTAGGGTCATCAATGCAGGTGTCATTACTAAGCAAATTTTAACTCACTTTTAAAGGTTCACTCAGGAGACATCTACTCTCACAGACGGGCATGTAGACATAGGTTTAAAAACATAGCAACCATAATTTATTCACTACTATTGTCTTTTCTAGATCATTACTGCCACCATTGAAAATTCTGGGATCATTCTGCAAATTGATAATGCCAGACTGGCTGCTGATGACTTCAGACTGAAGTAAGAAAAGTGAAGACTTGAAAACAAACATTGTAGGAAAAATAAAATTCAATCCCTTGGCTTAGTTTATTCTAAATTTTAAAGAAATCTTTTAGGGGATCAAGACCTAAATTCACAAACATCCCAAGGGTACATTTTACAAAACCCTCATTCCAACAAACAAGAGCAGAACAAAAACAATTTCAGGATGAAATTTTTGCTATCAAAAAATATCAGATATCAATAGAGTTAATGTACGGTTCAGATTTTGCTTTACATAGGGAAAAAAACTCCTAAGAGAAAACTTATCGTTCATTGATCAAATTGCGCAGGGGACAAAACGTTTTCTTGCATATGTGAGAATGGACTGTACTCTTTGAAATGGGCTATACTGTACTCTTCCAGATATGAGAACGAGCTGCATCTCCGGCAGACCGTGGAGGCTGACATCAATGGCCTGCGGAAAGTCTTGGATGACCTGACCATGACTCGCTCTGACCTGGAGATGCAGATTGAGAGCCTCACTGAGGAGCTGGCCTACCTGAAGAAGAACCACGAGGAGGTAGGAACGGGGTCCACATTAATCAACAAAGCTGGCCTACAGAGTTTTCTCCCACATCCATTCTATAAAAATAAAATAAATTCCATCTGGATGGACTTTCAGCTTCTGTAACCAGGAGGAAAAAAGCAATCATAAGAAAATTATGTGAATTTGGTGGGTTTTTTTTTTTTTCCTTTCAGTGTCCTAGTTTCAACTTTTTGTTGGCTTATGCACATCTTAGGAAAGCATTGCTTTTCTTTTAAGTTTTCTCTTTTCTTTGTTGGCTGCACTGGGTCTTCATTGCTTGATTTCTCTAGTTGCAGCGATCAGGGGCTGCTCTTCATTGCGGTGGCTTCTCTCGCTGCAGAACACCGGCTCTAGGGCACACTGGCTTGAGTGGTTGTGGCACCCATCCCCTGCACTGGCAGGTGGATTCTTAACCACTGGACCACCAGGGTAGTCTGGGAGGTCATTGCTTTTCATCACTATGATCCTTTTTGCTTCGTGCTAGGAAATGAAGAGTATGCAAGGAAGCTCGGAGGGGATGTGACTGTGGAGAAAAATGAACGCCGCCCCAGGCACGGACCTGACTAAGTTACTGAATGACATGAGGGCACAGTATGAGGAGCTGGCTGAGCAGAACCGCCGTGAGGCCGAGGAGCAGTTCAACAAGCAGGTAGATCATCACCTGAGCCTCTGAGTCCATGGCCACATGTGAACCACTTCCTGTCATTGCACCAGCCTGCAACAACTGAATTTTATTTGTATTTAGAGTGCCTCACTGCAAGCACAGATCTCAACTGATGCCGGGGCAGCCAGTTCCGCCAAGAATGAGATCACAGAACTGAAACGCACTCTGCAAGCCCTGGAAATTGAACTGCAGTCCCAACTGGCCATGGTTTGTGCAAAGAACTTCTCGAAACTCTCCAACAGGGAAGTTGAGCAGTTGGTTTCCTTTCTTTGCCAAGATGTCCCACTTGGCATGTCATAAAAGCAGGATTAGGGAGGACTGTATTATGGTTGTCAAAAGCATAAGACATTCCAGTTAAAGATAATATATCTATTTCCATGAAAGATTTAGTTTAAAAAAATAATGTCAAGAAAAATTAAGGAAGCAGAGAGAGCCATAGAAGTTGTAACTCATGGAAAGTGCATTTCTCTTAGTATCTTATAAAATGTATTTTTTTTAAATCATCCAATGATTTGTTTTCATGATGATATTTTTATTTGCTTTTTCTCTTAGAAAAGCTCCTTGGAAGGGACCTTGGCCGACACGGAGGCCAACTACATGGTGCAGCTGTCACAAATTCAGATGCAGATCAGCAGCCTGGAGGAGCAGATCTGCCAGATCCGGGGTGAGACTGAATGCCAGAACGCAGAATATGAGCAGCTGCTGGACATCAAGACCCGCCTGGAGATGGAGATTGAGACCTACCGCCGCCGCCTGCTTGATGGAGAAGGAGGGTAAATGAAAGTCAGGAACATGCTAAATGCAGACCTTGGTGTATTTATGTTATGCAATCAAAAAGGGGCATGGGGACCAGACTTGTATTTATAATGTAAGAGTGACACAGTCCCATGAAAAGACTGCTGCCATCTTGGGAAAGAGTCCGCTGCGTGGAGGGGTTTTCTCCTGCCTTTGCAAAGTGCAAAAACAAACATTTCTTTTTTTCTCCAGTGGTTCTGGTTTTGGAGGATCTGATTTTAGAAGTTCAGGATCCAGAAACATGGTATCCAGGGATTCATCCATGTCTGATGGCTCAAGATCTGGAACTTCTGTCCAAGGCAGAGGTAGAATATTTTTTTTCATGTTTCTGATTATTTTATAATGGAAACATAAAGACATGCTTTGCTTCTCAAACAAAAAGTATGTGCTGTTGTTCACATCATCTTACCCAGATAGAACATACTCAATGAATACATTTGGATTTCTCTTGATCTATGTTTCTGTGAGTTTCTGTGAGACTGACATTGTGATTCTGCGATTTTCAGACCCAAGCAAGAGCAGAGTGACTAAGACCATCATAGAGGAGGTGGTGGATGGCAAAGTCATCTCATCTCAAGTCAGCAATGTTTCTGAGGTGAAACTGAAATAAGCAATTTCCAGATCAACAAGAGTGTCTTTCAGAGGAAAAAACAAAAAAGCTCTAAAGGACACCAATGAAGAAACTGCATCAACCTAGCCATCTTTCAGGATCACTTCAGGGAAAAGTATCTATCCAGAAATAGAAGACGAACCAATTTTTCTGCATCCTCTTCTTTTCTTATTAGAATGCTCTTGAAAAAGTTGAAAAGACAGCTTTGCTCTAATTGTTTCTGTGCTTCAATAAACTTACTTTTGCAAGTTAACTAAATTATTCCTGAATTTTTTTAAGAAACGCAATACTTTTAACCTAGAAATGAAGTTACCAGTTATGACCTAGCTGCATTATCATCATGAATAATAATATATGTATTATACATTATTTATAGAGTATCTTCTTCATGAGAATCAAAATTATAGCCATTTTGTATGTGGGAGATTTTAACAACATCACATTAGAACACATTGATAGTTGATTAGACCTCAGGGTCTCTACAACTGCAGTTAACAGTTCAGCCCAAAGAAGGATGAGATTATCATGACCAAGTGGGCTTTATCCCAGGAATGCAAGGATTCTTTAATATCCGCAAGTCAATCAATGTAATACACCACATTAACAAATTGAAAGATAAAAACCATATGATTATCTCAGTAGATGCAGAAAAAGCCTTTGACAAAATTCAACGTCCATTTATGATTAAAACTCTCCAGAAAGCAGGAATAGAAGGAACATACCTCAACATAATAAAAGCTATATATGACAAACCCACAGCAAGCATTCACCCTCAATGGTGAAAAATTGAAATCATTTCCCTGAAATCAGGAACAAGACAAGGGTGCCCACTCTCACCACTACTATTCAACATAGTTTTGGAAGTTTTGGCCACAGCAATCAGGGCAGAAAAAGAAGTAAAAGGAATCCAGATAGGAAAAGAAGAAGTGAAACTCTCTCTGTTTGCAGATGACATGATCCTCTACATAGAAAACCCTAAAAACTCTACCAGAGAAAATTACTAGAGCTAATCAATGAATATAGTAAAGTTGCAGGATATAAAATTAACACAGAGAAATCTCTTGCATTCCTATACACTAACAATGAGAAAACAGAAAGAGAAAGTAAGGAAACAATACCATTCACCATTGCAACAAAAAGAGTAAAATACTTAGGAGTATATCTACCTAAAGAAACAAAAGACCTATACATAGAAAACTATAAAACACTGATGAAAGAAATCAAAGAGGACACAAACAGATGGAGAAATAGACCGTGTTCATGGATTGAAAGAATCAATATTGTCAAAAATGGCTATACTACCCAAAGCAATCTATAGATTCAATGCAATCCCTATCAAGCTTCCAACGGTATTTTTCACAGAACTAGAACAAATAATTTCACAATTTGTATGGAAATACAAAAAACCTCGAATAGCTAAAGTAATCCTGAGAAAGAAGAATGGAACTGGAGGAATCAATCTGCCTGACTTCAGACTCTACTACAAAGCCACAGTCATCAAGACAGTATGGTACTGGCACAAAGACAGAAATATAGATCAATGGAACAGAATAGAAAGCCCAGAGATAAATCCACGAACCTATGGTCACCTTATCTTCGACAAAGGAGGCAAGGATATACAATGGAAAAAAGACAACCTCTTTAACAAGTGGTGCTGGGAAAACTGGTCAACCACCTGTAAAAGAATGAAACTAGAACACTTTCTAACACCATACACAAAAATAAACTCAAAATGGATTAAAGATCTAAATGTAAGACCAGAAACTATAAAACTCCTAGAGGAGAACATAGGAAAAAAAACACTCTCTGACATAAATCACAGCAGGATCCTCTATGACCCACATCCCAGAATTTTAGAAATAAAAGCAAAAATAAACAAATGGGACCTAGTGAAACTTAAAAGCTTTTGCACAACAAAGGAAACTATAAGCAAAGTGAAAATACAGCCCTCAGATTGGGAGAAAATAATAGCAAACGAAGCAACAGACAAAGGATTAATCTCAAAAATATACAAGCAACTCCTCCAGCTCAACTCCAGAAAAATAAATGACCCGATCCAAAAAATGGGCCAAAGAACTAAACAGACATTTCTCCAAGGAAGACATACAGATGGCTAACAAACACATGAAAAGATGCTCAACATCACTCATTATCAGAGAAATGCAAATCAAAACCACAATGAAGTACCATTATACGCCAGTCAGGATGGCTGCTATCCAAAAGTCTACAAGCAATAAATGCTGGAGAGGGTATGGAGAAAAGGGAACCCTCTTACACTGTTGGTGGGAATGCAAATTAGTACAGCCACTATGGAAAACAGTGTGGAGATTTCTTAAAAAGCTGGAAATAGAACTGCCATATGACCCAGCAATCCCACTTCTGGGCATACACACCAAGGAAACCAGATCTGAAAGAGACACGTGCACCCCAATGTTCATCGCAGCACTGTTTATAATAGCCAGGACATGGAAGCAACCTAGATGCCCATCAGCAGACGAATGGATGAGGAAGCTGTGGTACATATACACCATGGAATATTACTCAGCCATTAAAAAGAATTCATTTGAATCAGTTCTAATGAGATGGATGAAACTGGAGCCCATTATACAGAGCAAAGTAAGCCAGAAAGATAAAGACCATTACAGTATACTAACACATATATATGGAATTTAGAAAGATGGTAACGATAACCCTATATGCAAAACAGAAAAAGAGACTCAGATGTATAGAACAGACTTGTGGACTCTGGGAGAAGGCGAGGGTGGGATGTTTCAAGAGAACAGCATTGAAACATGTATATTATCTAGGGTGAAACAGATCACCAGCCCAGGTTGGGTGCATGAGACAAGTGCTCGGGAGACCCAGAGGGATCGGGTGGAGAGGGAGGTGGGAGGGGGGGGACCGGGATGGGGAATACATGTAAATCCATGGCTAATTCATTTCAATGTATGACAAAAACTACTGTAATGATGTAAAGTAATTAGCCCCCAACTAATAAAAATAAATGGAAAAAAAAAAGGATGAGATTATTTGAATAATCAATCTATAATTAATTACTGTCTAATTTATTTTTTCTGCTTTTATTTTTTAATTTTATTTTATATTAGAGTATGTTGTTGTTTAGTCACTAAGCCTCTTCCAACTCTTTTGCGGCCCCATGGACTGTAGCCCACCAAGCTCCTCTGTCCATGGGATCATCCAGGCAAGAATACTGGAGTGAGTTGCCATTTCGTCCTCCAGGAGATCTTCCCAACCCAGGGATCGAACCCAAGTCTCCTGCTTGGCAAGTGGATTCTTTACCACCAAGCCACCTGGGGCTGTTTTATATTATTAGTTGATTGACAATGTTGTGTTAGTTTCAGGTATACAGCAAAGTGATTCAGTTATACATACACATATATCTATTCTTTTTCAAATTCTTAATATATAGTTTCTTTTTGTCCATCACTGAACTGGGGATTTCATGAGATTAAAAAGAAACAATAAATATGTCTCTTACTTCAAAAAGTTTACATTTTAGATGGAAAGGAAAGCTAAAAGCACAAAGAAAACAGCAGACAATACAGGGTGTTACTACTAAAGGGCTTGATTCCACAGTATCCACTGGAAGAGTCACAGGAATCTGACAATCCATGTTTGCAGGACACTTAGGAGAATGAACAAACTAAAAATCTTAGGAAGGAAGATGGGATGTGTGATACGGTGCCATTCAAAGTCCCAAAGAGAAGAGATGCTCAGACATTTGCTCCCTTGTCAAATCTAGCCACATCTCTTACCAAAAATTGTCACATAGCCAAGCTGGTGTTTCCTTTTCCCCTGCTCTCCATGGCTGAAGTCTTTTACCCCATCAGTGGTCCTCAGAGCTCTGTCTTGCCTTGCTGGGAAAATGAAGCCTGTTAAAGTAGGGTAGAGGATGATATAGGTCAGTCTCAGGAAGAAACAGGCAAAGGACAAAGCCAGGTTCTATAAGGACTTTCCCACTCAAGGAATTTAATAGGACCAGATCACAAATTAGATCATCAATCCCACAAGCCAGTCTTCAAGAAAAGAACATGGAACTTGGCACAAAAAACTCAAATTAAATATTACAAAAGGGTAAACTTGAATGTAATTCATGTAAATTGTACCTTCAAATATAAATTCAATAGGAGCTGAATGAGCGTATGGTACCTTAATAATAAAAACAACCAAGTAATGTAGCTTTTTTCTTGTAGGCACATTGAATAAAAAATAAAAATGAACCTTAAATACCCTGTAACCAGAGAATGAAGTTAGTACCTAAGCATCAACCACTATTCAGAGAAAAAGAGCAACATTGTCTCAAGTCAAACATGTGTTTCCCATCAAAGCATTACAGCAAGTTAAAACTTGGATGTTTCTTCTCTGCTGAAAAGTTATGAAATGTGAACTTGCTGATTCAGCCTTGATTAAAGACAGAAGGACAGACTTGGAAACCAGCTTATATGTGGCCTCCCATCCTTTGGGCCATCATGGTCTCATCAAGAAAGCCTCTCTCCATGAGTCATCCCAGGTCCAGTCTTCCGGTCCTGTACTACCTGGGACCTATGGTTTTGGTTAGTATTAGCCTCACATCAGGGCAGAAATATGTGGCTACTTTGAAGATTATCTTTAGGTGAAACCCTCATTCTGGGTTTCCTTGGCATGCATTGAGATGCTGCATTTGTACTAAATGATGGTTTACAGATACAGAAAGGTCTGGTTTATAAGTGCCAACTTGCTGAGATGCAGTAGGATGTGTTATGAGCTCATTCAACTTTAAAAATTTAAATAATTGAAATTATTGTTGAATTATTTTGGATTGTGAAATTTATTTAGAGGGCTGAATAAAATACTGAGAACAGGGTGTTCATATGTTATTGTTTGACATTTCAAAGACAGGTACCGGATTCCAGCCTATTGTTGCTGTTCCGTTGCCAAGTCATGTCCAACTCTTTGAAACCCTGTGGACTGCAGCACACCAGGCTTCCCTGTCCCTCACCATCTCCTGGAGTTTTCCCAAGTTCATATCCACTGAATCGATGATGCCATCCAACCATGTCATCCTCTGTTGTCCCTTTCCCCTCCTGTCCTTAATCTTTCTCAGCCTCAGGGTCTTTTCCAATGGATTCCAGTCTACCCACCACAAAACTTATCCAAAGATCTGGAAACTGGTTTAAGGAAACTGCAACAGTCAAGTGTAAAATGTTAGAATATGTTATAATAAAGAGTTATGATGTGGATATCCTAAGAAATTAAGAGAACAAGGCCACGTCCTTTGGAAAGCTAATTCATCAGCATGATAGGGAGAAGAGTTCTCTCAGAGACTGACCATTCCTCATAATGTGACAATTAAGATCTGTCAGATTCTTTAATATGCTTAGACCCAGAGATCTGGTATGTGCAAGGATGTTTGTTACATTATTTTCTAACGAAGTAAAAGCATGGAAACAGCCTAAATGGCCATCAGTAAAAAATAAACTATGTGCATACAGACAATGGAATATAATGTAGACATTAATAAGAATGCACTAAACAGAAATAAACTCACAGACATACAGAACAGACTTGTGGTTGCCAAAGGGGAGGGGAGGAGAGGGGTCAACTGGGGTGTGGGGTTAGCAGATGCAAACTATTATATAGAGAGTGGATAAACAAGGTCCTGCAGTACAAAACAGGGAACTATATTCAATATCCTGTGATAAACCATAGTTCAATTCAGTTCAGTCACTCAGTCATGTCCGACTCTTTGTAGCTCCACATACTGCAGCACGCCAGGCCTCCTTGTCCATTACCAACTTCCAGAATTTGCTTAAACTCATGTCCATAGAGTCGGTTATGCCATCCAACCATCTCATCCTCTGTCGTCCCCTTCTCCTCCTGCCTTCAATCTTTCCCAGCATCAGGATCTTTTCCAATTAGTCAGTTCTTCGCATCAGGTGGCCAAAGAATTGGAGCTTCAGCTTCAGTATCAGTCCTTCCAAGGAATATTCAGGACTGATTTCCTTTAGGATTGACTGATTTGATCTCCTTGTAGTCCAAGGGATTCTCAAGAGTCTTCTCCAACACCACAGTTCAAAAGCATCAGTTCTTCGGTGCTCAGCTTTCTTTATGCCCCAACTCTCACATTCATACATGACTACTGGAAAAGCTCTAGCTTTGACTAGATGCATCTTTGTTGGCAAAGTAATGTCTCTGCTTTTTAATATGCTGTCTAGGTTGGTTGTAGCTTTTTCTCCAAGGGGCAAGCATCTTTTAATTTCATGACTGCAGTCACCATCGGCAGTGATTTTTGGAGTCCAAGAAAAGAAAGTCTGTCACCATTTCCATTATTTCCCCATCTATTTGCCATGAAGTGATGGGACCAGATGCCATGATCTTAGTTTTTGAATGTTGACTTTTAAGCCAACTTTTTCCCTCTCCTCTTTCACTTTCATCAAGAGGCTCTTCAGTTCCATCTTTGCTTTCTGCCATAAGGATGGTGGCATCTGCATATCTTAGCTTATTGATATTTCTCCCAGCAATCTTGATTCCAGCTTGTGGTTCATCCAGCCCAGCATTTCACATGATGTACTCTGCATATAAGTTAAATAAGCAGGATGACAATATCCAGCCTTGACATACTCGTTTCCCAATCTGGAACTAGTTCGTTGTTCCATGTCCAGTTCTAACTGTTGCTTCTTGACCTACACACAGATTTCTCAGGAGGCAGGTCAGGTGGTCTGGTATGCCCATCTCTTGAAGAATTTTCCACAGTTTGTTGTGACCCACACAGTCAAAGGTTTTGATGTAGTCAATGAAGCAGAAGTAGGTATTTTTCTGGAACTCTCATGCTTTTTCTATGATCCAACAGATGTTGGCAATTTGATCTCTGGTTCCTCTGCCTTTTCTAAATCCAGTTTGAACATCTGGAAGTTCATGGCTAATGTACTGTTGAAGCCTTGCAGAAGCCCCAAAAAGATGTCCTTTTCATTATAGGGGACTGGAAAGCAAAGTTAGGAAGTCAAGAAATATCTGGAGTAACAGGCAAATTTGGCCTTGGATTACAGAATGGAGCAGGGCAAAGGCTAACAGAGTTTTAACAAGAGAACGCACTGGTCATAGAAAACACCCTCTTCCAACAACACAAGAGAAGACTCTGCACATGGACATCACCAGATGATCAATACCAAAATCAGATTGATTATATTCTTTGCAGCCAAAGATGGAGAAGCTCTATCCAGTCAGCAAAAACAAGACTGGGCGCTGACTGTGGCTCAGGTCATGAACTCCTTGATGCCAAATTCAGACTTAAATTGAAGAAAGTAGGGAAAACCACTAGACCATTCAAGTATGACCTAAGTCAAATCCCTTATGATTATGGAAGTGACAAACAGATTCAAGGGATTAGATACGATAGACAGAGTGCCTGAAGAACTATGGATGGAGGTTCATGACATTGTACAGGAGGCAATGATCAAGACCATCCCCAAGAAAAAGAAATGCAAAAATGCAAAATGGTTGTCTGAGGAGGCCTTACAAATAGCTATGAAAAGAAGAGACGCAAAAGGCAAAGGGGAAAAGAAAAGATATACCCATTTGAATGGAGAGTTCCAAAGAATAGCAAGGAGAGATAAGAAAGCCTTCCTCAGTGATCAGTGCAAAGAAATAGAGGAAAACAATAGAATGGGAAAGACTAGAGATCTCTTTAAGAAAATTAGAGATACCAAGGGAACATTTCATGCAAAGATGGGCTCAATAAAGGACGGAAATGATAGGGATCTGGCAGAAATGGTAGGGATCTAACAGAAGCAGAAGATATTAACAAGAGGTGGCAAGAATACACAGAAGAGGGGGAGGAGCCAAGATGGCGGAGGAATAGGACGGGGAGACCACTTTCTCTCCTACAAATTCATCAAAAGAATAACAGAACGCAGAGCAAACTTCACAAAACAACTTCTGATCGCTAGCTGAGGTCATCAGGCGCCCAGAAAATCAACCCATTGTCTTCGAAAGGAAGTAGGACAAAAGATAAAAAAGAGAGACAAAAGAGCTAAGGACGGAGATCCGTCCCGGGAAGGGAGTCTTGCACTGGCGGGTCTGGGGGAAGTTTTTGAATCTCGGAGGGCAACCTGACTGGGAGGGGAACAATAAATAAAGCCCACAGATTACGTGCCTAAAAGCAACTCCCAGCAGAAAAGTACCCCAGACACCCGCATCCGCCACCAGCAAGTGGGGGCGGAACGGAGAGGAGCGGGCGGCATTGCTTAGGGTAAGGACTGGGCCTGAGTGCCCTGAGGACATTCTGAGGGAGCTTTTGTGAGTTACCAACTTAAACTGTGGGACAGCAAAAGAGAGAGAAAATTAACCGGCCGAACACACTGTCGGCCTTTTGCAGAACAAAGGGACCGAGCAAGTCCAGAGAAGAGCTCGCAGGCTACGGACCGGCCCAGCCCCGCCGGAGACTGGAGGCAGGGGGGAGGGGGAAAGGGGCAGGCTCGGCCCCAAGAACCGCAGCCCCTACAGCACTGCAAACATGCCTCCAGCTTCTAATCAAAGACCTCCTGAGATTCTGGATGGTCGACATCCGGGGAGGGTCGTGGCGAGACACAGGGCGGGGACTGGGGGGACGCGGAGAGCAGAAGGCGCGCCACACCCGGGGAGAGTGCGCCTGTCAAGCTTCTGGCTGCCTGAGCCGCTCTGACGGGGAAGACGCAAAAAAAGCAGGCGCAGCTTTTTGTCCGGGCTTTTGTGGAACACCCGAGGGCTGGAACCGCGCGCAGCGCAGGGCACCCTCCATATAGAACAGCCGGGAGCCTGAGCAGCGTAGAGGGGGAAGCAGCACCAGCCCCCTCCCCGCAGCGCGACGGAACTAGCAACCCGAATAAGAGTCCACCTCGGCCCGCCTGTGTCAGGGCGGAAATTAGGCACTGAAGAGACCAGCAAACAGAAGCCAAATAAACAAAGGGAACCGCTTCAGAAGGGACCGGTGCAACAGATTAAAATCCCTGTAGATAACACCAACTACACCGGAAGGGGCCTGTAGACATTGATAAGTGTAAGCTGGAACGAGGAGCTATCTGAAATTGAACCGAACCCACACTGACCGCAACAGCTCCAGAGAAATTCCTAGATTTTTTTTTTTTAAGTAAAAAAAAAACTTTTTTTTTTTTTTTTTTTCTTTTTTCTCTTTTATTGTCTTTTAAAATTCCCTATTACTCCCCCATTACTCCTTAACTTTCATTTTCATAGATTTTTATGATTTTTTTTAATTAGGAAAATTTTTTTCTTTTTTTCCTTTTTCTCTTCTATTTTCTATTTTTCTTTTTCTCTTATTTCCTTTTAAAGTCCTCTATTACTCCTCTACTACTCCTTAATTTTTTTCATTATACTATAACCTTACAAAACAGAAAAAGAGAGAGAGAGAAGCCCTATTTTTAAACCGAACTTCATATATACTTCAAAAATTTTTTTGTGTGTTTTGGTTTCTGTTTTTAATATAGGATTTTTAAGAGTCTAACCTCTACTCTAGATTTTTAATCTTTGTTTTTCAGTATATGATATAAATTGTGGACATTTAAGAATCCAATATTCAGTTCCCATTTTTTTATTCAGGAGTGTGTTGATTATTCTCTCCCAATCTTGACTCTCCGTTTTCTACCTCAGAACACCTCTGTTTCCTCCTTTCCCCTTCTCTTCCCAATCCAATTCTGTGAATCTTTGTGGGTGTCTGGGCTACGAAGACCGCTCTGGGAACAGACAACTGTGTAGATCTGTCTCTCTCCTCTTGAGTCCCCTTTTTTCTCCTCCTGCTCATCTCTATCTCCCTCCTCCCTCTCCTCTTCTTCA
The DNA here is from genome assembly GCA_020976825.1 of Odocoileus hemionus. Lineage (NCBI taxonomy): Eukaryota > Metazoa > Chordata > Mammalia > Artiodactyla > Cervidae > Odocoileus > Odocoileus hemionus. The sequence continues at coordinate 80,427 of JAJLRB010000119.1, forward strand.
TGTAACTCTGTGAACCTCTCTGGGTATCCCTAACGGGGGAGAATCTTTTCGCCATTAACCTAGAAGTTTTATTATCAGTGCTGTATGGTTGAAGAAGTCTTGAGACTACTGGAAGAATAAAACTGAAATCCAGAGGCAAGAGACTTAAGCCCAAAACCTGAGAACACCAGAAAACTCCTGACTACATGGAACTTTAAGTAATAAGAGACCATCCAAAAGCCTCCATACCTACTACACTGAAACCAACCACCACCCAAGAGCCAGTAAGTTTTAAAGCAAGACATACCATGCAAATTCTCCAGCAATGCAGGAACATAGCCCTGAACGTCAACATACAGGCTGCCCAAGGTTGCACCTAACACATAGACCCATCTCAAAACTCATTACTGGGCACTCCATTGCACTCCAGAGAGAAGAAATCAAGTTCCACGCACCAGAACACAAGCTTCCCTAACCAAGAAACCTTGACAAGTCAATCGTCCATCTCCACCCACTGGGTAAAACCTCCACAATAAAAAGGAACCACAGACTTCCAGAATACAGAAAGCCCACTCCAGACACAGCAATCTAAACAAGATGAAAAGGCAGAGAAATACCCAACAGGTAAAGGAACATGAAAAATGCCCACCAAGTCAAACAAAAGAGGAGGAGATAGGGAATCTACCTGAAAAAGAATTTAGAATAATGATAATAAAAATGATCCAAAATCTTGAAAACAAAATGGAGTTACAGATAAATAGCCTGGAGACAAAGATTGAAAAGATGCAAGAAATGTTTAATAAAGACCTAGAAGAAAAAAAAAAGTCAATGAAAAATGAATAATGCAATAAGTGAGATCAAAAACACTCTGGAGGGAACCAAGAGTAGAATAACAGAGACAGAAGATAGGATAAATGAGGTAGAAGATAAAATGGTGGAAATAAATGAAGCAGAGAGGAAAAAAGAAAAAAGAATCAAAAGAAATGAGGACAACCTCAGGGACCTCTGGGACAATGTGAAACGCCCCAACATTTGAATCACAGGAGTCCCAGAAGAAGAAGACAAAAAGAAAGGTCATGAGAAAATACTGGAGGAGATAATACCTGAAAACTTCCATAAAATGTGGAAGGAAATAGCCACCCAAGTCCAAGAAACCCAGAGAGTCCCAAACAGGATAAACCCAAGGCGAAACACCCCAAGACACATATTAATCAAATTAACAAAGATCAAACACAAAGGACAAATATTAAAAGCAGCAAGGGAGAAACAACAAATAACACACAAAGGGATTCCCATAAGGATAACTGCTGATCTATCAATAGAAACCCTCCAGGCCAGAAGGGAATGGCAGGACATACTTAAAGTAATGAAAGAGAATAACCTACAACCCAGATTGCTGTACCCAGCAAGGATCTCATTCAGTTATGAAGGAGAATTCAAAAGCTTTACAGACAAGCAAAAGCTGAGAGAATTCAGCACCACCAAACCAGCTCTTCAACAAATGCTAAAGGATCTTCTCTAGACAGGAAATGCAGAAAGGTTGTATAAACATGAACCCAAAACAACAAAGTAAATGGCAATGGGACCACACCTATCAATAATTACCTTAAATGTAAATGGGTTGAATGCCCCAACCAAAAGACAAAGATTGGCTAAATGGATACAAAAACAAGACCCCTATATATGCTGTCTACAAGAAACCCACCTCAAAACAAGAGACACATACAGACTAAAAGTGAAGGGCTGGAAAAAAATATTTAATGCAAACGGAGACCAAAAAAAAGCAGGAGTCACAATACTCATATCAGATAAAATAGACTTTCAAATAAAGGATGTGAAAAGAGACAAAGAAGGACACTACATAATGATCAAAGGATCAATCCAAGAAGAAGATATAACAATTATATATGTACCCAACATAGGAGCACTGCAATATTTACGGCAAACGCTAACGAGTATGAAAGAGGAAAGTAATAGTAACACAATAATAGTGGGAGACTTTAATACCCCACTCACGACTATGGATAGATCAACTAAACAGAAAATTAACAAGGAAACACAAACCTTAAGTGACACAATGGACCAGCTAGACCTAATTGATATCTATAGGACATTTCACCCCAAAACAATCAACTTCACCTTTTTCTCAAGTGCACACGGAACCTTCTCCAGAATAGATCACATCCTGGGCCATAAATCTGGTCTTGGAAAATTCAAAAAAATTGAAATAATTCCAGTCATCTTTTCTGACTACAGTGCAGTAAGATTAGAACTCAATTACAGGAAAAAAATTGTTAAAAATTCAAACATATGGAGGCTAAATAACACGCTTCTGAATAACCAACAAATCATAGAAGAAATCAAAAAAGAAATCAAAATATGCATAGAAATGAATGAAAATGAAAACACAACAACCCAAAACCTATGGGACACTGTAAAAGCAGTGCTAAGGGGAAGGTTCATAGCATTACAGGCTTACATCAAGAAACAAGAAAAAAAAGCCAAATAAATAACCTAACTCTACATCTAAAGCAATTAGAGAAGGAAGAAATGAAGAACCCCAGGGTTAGTAGAAGGAAAGAAATCTTAAAAATTAGGGCAGAAATAAATGCAAAAGAAACTAAAGAGACCATAGCAAAAATTAACAAAGCTAAAAGCTGGTTTCTTGAAAAAATAAACAAAATTGACAAACCATTAGCAAGACTCATTAAGAAACAAAGAGAGAAGAACCAAATTAAAAAAATTAGAAACGAAAATGGAGAGATCACAACAGACAACACTGAAATACAAAGGATCATAAGAGACTACTACCAGCAGCTCTATGCCAATAAAATGGACAACTTGGATGAAATGGACAAATTCTTAGAAAAGTATAATTTTCCAAAACTGAACCAGGAAGAAATAGAAGATCTTAACAGAGCCATCACAAGCAAGGAAATCAAAACTGTAATCAGAAATCTTCCAGCAAACAAAAGCCCAGGACCAGATGGCTTCACAGCTGAATTCTACCAAAAATTTAGAGAAGAGCTAACACCTATCTTACTCAAACTCTTCCAGAAAATTGCAGAAGAAGGTAAACTTCCAAACTCATTCTATGAGGCCACTATCACCCTAATTCCAAAACCAGACAGAGATGTCACAAAAAAAGAAAACTACAGGCCAATATCACTGATGAACATAGATGCAAAAATCCTTAACAAAATTCTAGCAAACAGAATCCAACAACATATTTAAAAAATCATACACCATGACCAAGTGGGCTTTATCCCAGGAATGCAAGGATTCTTTAATATCCGCAAGTCAATCAATGTAATACACCACATTAACAAATTGAAAGATAAAAACCATATGATTATCTCAATAGATGCATAGAAAGCCTTTGACAAAATTCAACACTCATTTATGATTAAAACTCTCCAGAAAGCAGGAATAGAAGGAACATACCTCAACATAATAAAAGCTATATATGACAAACCCACAGCAAGCATCACCCTCAATGGTGAAAAATTGAAATCATTCCCCCTGAAATCAGGAACAAGACAAGGGTGCCCACTCTCACCACTACTATTCAACATAGTTTTGGAAGTTTTGGGCCGCAGCAATCAGAGCAGAAAAATAAGTAAAAGGAATCCAGATAGGAAAAGAAGAAGTGAAACTCTCGCTGTTTGCAGATGACATGATCCTCTACATAGAAAATCCTAAAGACTCTACCAGAAAATTACTAGAGCTAATCAATGAATATAGTAAAGTGGCAGGATATAAAATTAACACACAGAAATCCCTTGCATTCCTATACACTAACAATGAGAAAACAGAAAGAGAAATTAAGGAAACAATACCATTCACCATTGCAACAAAAAGAATAAAATACTTAGGAGTATATCTACCTAAAGAAACAAAAGACCTATACATAGAAAACTATAAAACACTGATGAAAGAAATCAAAGAGGACACAAACAGATGGAGAAACATACCGTGTTCATGGATTGGAAGAATCAATATTGTCAAAATGGCTATACTACCCAAAGCAATCTATAGATTCAATGCAATCCCTATCAAGCTTCCAACGGTATTTTTCACAGAACTAGAACAAATAATTTCACAATTTGTATGGAAATACAAAAAACCTCGAATAGCTAAAGTAATCTTGAGAAAGAAGAATGGAACTGGAGGAATCAACCTGCCTGACTTCAGGCTCTACGACAAAGCCACAGTCATCAAGACAGTATGGTACTGGCACAAAGACAGAAATATAGATCAATGGAACAGAATAGAAAGCCCAGAGATAAATCCACGAACCTATGGACACCTTATCTTCGACAAAGGAGGCAAGGATATACAATGGAAAAAAGACAACCTCTTTAACAAGTGGTGCTGGGAAAACTGGTCAACCACCTGTAAAAGAATGAAACTAGAACACTCTCTAACACCATACACAAAAATAAACTCAAAATGGATTAAAGATCTAAATGTAAGGCCAGAAACTATAAAACTCCTAGAGGAGAACATAGGCAAAACACTCTCCCACATAAATCACAGCAGGATCCTCTATGACCCACATCCCAGAATTATAGAAACAAAAGCAAAAATAAACAAATGGGACCTAATGAAACTTAAAAGCTTTTGCACAACAAAGGAAACTATAAGTAAGGTGAAAAGACAGCCCTCAGATTGGGAGAAAATAATAACAAAGGAAGCAACAGACAAAGGATTAATCTCAAAAATATACAAGCAACTCCTGAAGCTCAATTCCAGAAAAATAAATGACCCAATCAAAACAAAGGGCCAAAGAACTAAACAGACATTTCTCCAAGGAAGATATACAGATGGCTAACAAACACATGAAAAGATGCTCAACATCACTCATTATCAGAGAAATGCAAATCAAAACCACAATGAGGTACCATTACACGCCAGTCAGGATGGCTGCTATCCAAAAGTCTACAAGCAATAAATGCTGGAGAGGGTGTGGAGAAAAGGGAACCCTCTTACACTGTTAGTGGGAATGCAAACTAGTACAGCCACTATGGAAAACAGTGTGGAGATTTCTTAAAAAACTGGAAATAGAACTGCCATATGACCCAGCAATACCACTTCTGGGCATACACACTGAGGAAACCAGATCTGAAAGAGACACATACACCCCAATGTTCATCACAGCACTGTTTATAATAGCCAGGACATGGAAGCAACCTAGATGCCCATCAGCAGACGAATGGATGAGGAAGCTGTGGTACATATACACCATGGAATATTACTCAGCCATTAAAAAGAATTCATTTGAATCAGTTCTAATGAGATGGATGAAACTGGAGCCCATTATACAGAGTGAAGTAAGCCAGAAAGATAAAGAGTATTACAACATACTAACACATATATATGGAATTTAGAAAGATGGTAATGATAGCCCTATATGCAAAACAGAAAAAGAGACACAGATGTACAGAACAGACTTTTGGACTCTGTGGGAGAAGGCGAGGGTGGGATGTTTCGAAAGAACAGCGTGTATATTATCTATAGTGAAACAGATCACCAGCCCAGGTGGGATGCATGAGACAAGTGCTCAGGCCTGGTGCACTGGGAAGACCCAGAGGAATCGGGTGGAGAGGGAGGTGGGAGGGGGGATCGGGATGGGGAATACATGTAACTCCATGGCTGATTCATTTCAATGTATGACAAAACCCACTGAAATGTTGTGAAGTAATTAGCCTCCAACTAATAAAAATAAATGAAAAAAAATTAAAAAAAAAAAAGAATACACAGAAGAACTGTACAAAAAAGATCCTCATGACCCAGGTAATCACGATGGTGTGATCACTCACCTAGAGCCAGACATTCTGGAATGTGAAGTCAAGTGGGCCTTAGGAAGCATCACTATGAACAAAGTTAGTGGAGGTGATGGAATTCCAGTTGAGCTATGTCAAATCCTGAAAGATGATGCTGTGAAAGTGCTGCACTCAATATGCCAACAAATTTTGAAAACTCAGCAGTGGCCACAGGACTGAAAAAGTACTGTTGAAGCCTGGCTTGGAGAATTTTGAGCATTACTTTGCTAGCGTGTGAGATGAGTACAACTGTGTGGTAGTTTGAACATTCTTTGGCATTGCCTTTCTTTGGGATTGGAATGAAAACTGACTTTTCCAGTCCTGTGACCATGCTGAGTTTTCCAAATTTGCTGGCATATTGAGTGCAGCACTCTTAGGACTTGAAATGGCTCAGCTGGAATTTCATCATCTCTACTAGTTTTGTTAGTAGTGATGCTTCCTAAGACCCACCTAACTTCGGACTCCAGCATACCTAGCTCTAGGTGAGTGATCACACCATTGTGGTTATCCTGGTCGTGAAGATCTATTTTGCATAGCTCTTCTGTGTATTCTTGCCACCTCTTCTTAATATCTTCTTCTTCTGTTAGGTCTATACCATTTCTGTCCTTTATTGTGCCCAAGATGTTTGCATGAAAATTTCCCTTGGTATCTCTAATTTTCTGGAAGAGATCTTTAGTCTTTCCTATTCTATTGTTTTCTTCTATTTCTTTGCACTGATCACTGAGGAAGACTTTCTTATATCTGTGTGTGAGTATTAAGTCGCTTCAGTCATGTCTGACATTTTGGGACCCTATGAAACGTAGCCCACTAGGTTCTGGAGTGGGTTGCCATTCCCTTCTCCAGGGGATCTTCCCGAGCCTGGGACTAAACCTGTGTCTCTTATGTCTCCTGCCCTGGCTGGCAGATTCTTTACCACTGCACCACCTGGGATCTTCCTTGATAGCCCAGATGGTAAAGAAGCTGCCTGCAGTGTGGGGGACCTGGGTTCAATCCCCAGGTTGATCAGATCCCCTGGAGAAGGGAGAGGCTACCCACTCCAGTATTCTGGCCTGGAAAATTCCATAGACTGTAGTCAACACCGTGACTTTCACTTTCACTTTTCCACCTAGGAAGCCATGTGGTAACCTGGAGTAATCTATAATATTCTGTTGAGTATAAAAAACAAATGCTCAGTCAGTACACATAATACATTTGTGTAATATATATAGAAGGGAGAGAAGAGAGATTAACCCTTACGTATTTTTATGTGTTCGTATGAGCGTAGAAAAATGTGCTTGCACCAAAAGGTTAGCTGTGATTACCTAGTGGGGCCTGATGAGGAACTAGTGGGCAGAGGAAGAAGAATGTGCAATTTTTCTTAATACATCTGTTAATGGCTTTACTGAGTCTATGGAGTAGGCACTGCTTTTGTATTTAAAAGTAACAGAAAAAGTGCAACTGTATGTGCTTCCTCTCATGATGCAAAAGCATTACAATGAACTAATAAGTCTATAATTATAAAAGCTAGGTGTTTTTATAAGTGATGGCAGCATAACAACTTTTTTTTTTTATTTTATAGTGGGGTTTAGCCAGTTAACAGTGTTGTGAAGGCATAACAACTTTTTTGAGGCAACCAAAAAGGGAAAGAAGATGAATTCATAAAAGAAAAGAATTTGCGTTTCCTAAGCACTTGTTACACATATAAATACTTTGTTGTTGCTGTTCAGTCATTAAGTCCTGTCTGACTCTTTGCAACCCCATGGACTGCAGCTCACCAGGCTCGCCTGTCCTTCACTATGTCCCGGAGTTTGCTCAAATTCATGTCCATTGAGTAAGTGATGCTATCTAACCATCTCATCCTCTGCTGCCCCCTTCTTCTTTTGCCTTTCAATCTTTTCCAATGAGTCAGCTCTTCACATCAGGTGCCAAAATATTGGAGTTTTAGCTTCAGCATCAGTCCTTTCAATGAATATTCAGGACTGATTTCCTTTAGGATTGACTGGTTTGATCTCCTTTCAGTCCAAGGGACTCTCAAGAGTCTTCTCCAACACCCAGTTCAAAAGCATCAATTCTTCAGTGCTCAGCTTTCTTTATGCTCTGACTCTCACATCCATACATAAATGAACGTTTACCATTTCCTATATTCAACTCACGATGTAGCCTTATTCTGTAAAAAGTACCCCAAAGAGGACTATGTATATTTCCATTTTTCCAAAACTACCTTTCTCCCAATTAAAGTAAATAAGCAGGGTTTAAAATTCCCAGAATCCTCCTCCATCTGCCTCAACAGGAGGAAATTGTCAAAACTGGAGACAGGAAGTGCTAACAGAGGTGGCCCTCAGCCTGAGTTCAAAAAGAAGACAGGATACTAAATGCCCCTTTGGCTGTTAAAACTGAAGCTGGATTTCTGATAGTGGGCAAAACAAGGGGAAGACCAGCTTTCAAAGTAGGATAGGAGATGTTTCCTGGTAAAGTCAAGTGTGGCATCTTGAAGTGGGCTTCATAATCTTACCCTGGCTGCAAAGGTGGAGGATGAAACAGGTGAGGCAAATATTTTCATTAAAACTAAATTTTTATGTACAAAAAGTATAGATGATATGCATTATAAGCAAGAGCTGTTCTAAAAATTTTATAATAAGATGGTGAGGAGATCTTCTGCAAAGAACTTTGTCTTTACAAAGTTCTGATACATGTTTTGAGAGATGTAATCATAGTCTAAGCATTCCCTCTTATCCTTGAAAACAATCTATAGGTACAATACATAACTGAGATTATTAGTACCTGGAACTCACTGACCTTGTGGAAAGAGGTTTTCATACTCTCACAATTTCTGTCAATTAAGTCTGGCATCCTCATCTTTAGAGACATATCACTTTTAGCTTTACTTGTTGCTGACAGCTATCTGTGAAATAAATTACTTCAAATAATGTTTTCTTAGTTTGCCTAGGATCGAAAGGTCAGATTGTTAAATCTCCATGTTTTTATCAAGAACTCTGTTCCACCATTTCAAAATGAAGCCATTTTGCTTTCCCCATTGGGTGTTCCACATCTAATGGTTTCCTTAAAGATCCAGTATTAATGCTTGTGATTTCTATCACAATCATAGCATGGGCTTCCCAGGTGGCTCAGTGGTAAAGAATCTGCCTGACAATGCAGGACACACGGGTTCAATCCCTGGGTCAGGAAGATCCCCTGGAGGAGGAAATGGCAACCCACCCCAGTATTCTTGCCTGGAAAATTCCATGGACAGAGGAGCCTGGCAGACTACAGTCCATGGGGTCCCAAACAGTCAGACATGACTGAGCAACTGAGCACAAACCACAAACCACTTTGCTGTATGCTAGAATCTTACAAAACATTGTAAATTAACTATGCTTCAATTAAAAAAAATTACACAGTTTTAAACAGTTGGAGAGTGACTTATTCAACCTCAAACCCAGAACAGAAATTCTTCCTGAAAGATAATTCTAGGCCTCTAGCCTCCAGCTGAAGGTGCCCAGAACTTGGAAGTTCCTGCCTTGGTAAAGAAATTTAAGAACAGATGTAATGTTGGAAAAGTTTTCCTTATGTTGAGCCAGACTTGTCTCCCTGTGTAACTTCCAGCAATTTGATCCTGGCTCAGGCTTTGGGAGCAGTTTTTTTTATAGGCTGTGTATCTTCTCTTTTTTCTAAACAAAAAATCCAGTTTCTTTAGCTTCATCTGACATTGTTTCATTCATTCACTCTTCATTATCTGGATCACGTGTTATTGACATAATGGACATATTTGCTGTTAAATAGTATCCTAAAATACAGCACCCAGAACTAAACACCTGGTTCAAAAGAAGAGGGAGAATGGCCCCTGGACTCTGGTTCTTTTACTGTATTCTCACTAGGAGCCATTAGTCTGTTGAGGGGGAACTTCTGCAGAGAAACTTTATCCTTCACCTGATGTTTTGTTCCCTTTGTGTCTTTAACTTACAGAACTTCTCTTTTAAAACTTCACTTATTTTACAAAATCTAATTTATTGGGCATCATCCTTTCAGCCTGAAAGATTTTGTAATATACTTTCAAGTCTCTCACTCAACATATTACATATAATTGGGATCATTTTGCAGAAAAGTAACAACCATGAAACCTAAAAATGCAGATATCATCACCCTCATGGCCCCACACTGGCCAATAATAGCCATCAGCTTGACATCTGTGTTTCCTAAATATATCATTTGAGGACTTTATTCTGTGTGGAATTGTTTTTCTACTTTAACAGAAGTTTTAAGGGATGTTTATTTGATGACTGGGATGTTAGAAGACACAGGAACAGCTCAGATTCCACCTCAAGTACAGTGAAGCCAAGGCCATGCAGAGAAAGAACATCAAGCAACACCAAGGTTATTGACCAAAAACATTGTCCTTCTACTGGACAGCTTTCATTAAAGATAGGTAGACTACATACGAAACAGACGCAGACGTAGAGAATAGACTTGTGGTTGCCAAGGGGAAGAGGCAGGCTCGAGAGGGATGGATTGGGAGTTTGAGTTTAGCAGATGCAAATTATTATGTATAGAGAATGAATAAACAACAAGGTCCTACTGTACACACAGGGAACCCTATTCAATATCCTATGATAAACCATAATTGAAAAGAATATGAAAAAAGAATACGCATTTATCTATAACTGAATCACTTTGCTGTATAGCAGAAATTAACTCAACATTGTAAATCAACTAAAAAACTGAAAAAAAGACAGATGATGATACGTGAACAACACATTTTGTAATATGCAAATCATGGGGGAAGGGACTTCCCTATGTTAGTAAGAAATTGACGGGGGGAGGGGGGTGGGGGAGGGGGGGGGGTGGAGGGGACTGGAAGTGCAGCTTGTCATGGTTCTTACCTCCAAGTAGAGTATTTCCACTACAATTCAGGATCTGCATAGAACTATTTAACTGCAAAAGAAATAAGAAGCAGTCACTGCAGAGGTTTATAAGAACCTGGAGAAACTTATAAGCTTGCTGTTTAATACTAACTCAGTACACTAGATTGTATCAGTCCCTCTAATACACTTTAATTATTTGAGGGTCTTAAACTTTAATAAAATAAGAACATAAAATTAGCATTAATAACTTCAGAAGTCCAAGGCAGGCTTCAAGAAAATTTTGAAACTTAACGTTTTATTTTGCTACAATTGACAAAATTTAGGAAAAACATCAGAGAAGGCAATGGCACCCCACTCCAGTGCTCTTGCCTGGAAAATCCCATGGATGGAGGAGCCTGGTGGGCTGTGGTCCATGGGGTCATGAAGAGTTGGACGCGACTGAGCAACTTCACTTTCACTTTTCACTTTCACACATTGGAGAAGGAAATGGCAACCCACTCCAACGTTCTTGCCTGGAGAATCCCAGGGATGGGGGAGCCTGGTGGGCTGCCATCTATGGGATCACACGGAGTCGGACACGACTGAAGTGACTTAGCAGCAGCAGCAGGAAAAATATAACAAGAGAATATTAAAATGAATTAAACCCTTTTCTCTTCCCACGTTTTATTCTTACATACTGTACAGGGTACATAAGTTAAGGATCGGCCAATTTGTATTCCTTCACCAGAAATACCTAAAGTTGATTTCAAATAATTTCATCTGAAAAGATAGCACTTATCACACAATTCCAAAGCAAAATAAAGTATAATAATCACAATCATTAAAAAAAAATGCATGGGGGCAGAAATTCATAAGGGAAAATACAAGTTTAACTAGGTTGATATCATGTAAATATTCCCGGCTCCATTTCTCCAATGTTAGATAATAGATATCTGAAGGTATTTTCTGTACTTTTAAGTTAATAAACTCTATGGAGTTTAACAAAAATAATTACCAAAACAATAATTTAATATTGTAGATGCCATTAAAAATCCTTAAGGTAATTCCATCAGAGATGAAAAACATCCACTTTTTATCTGCTATAATAGGAGTTACTAATTAATAATTCTCTCAACACTCCCTTGGAGCATTGGGTTTTGCAGTGTTGAAGGCCTTTCTTCATGTCATACATTGGCCAAAAATCAAGTATATGGCAATTAGACTCTCTCCAAGGGAAAAGAAGAATTGTAGGGGGAAATGTGATTTAAGTGGCTTCTTGGGAGCTTTTTCCAACTTTGGGAGTGCCAACTGGGGAGTAAGTGAGGGAACAACAGGTTGAGAAATCTAAATGTCCATCTCACAGTTTACCTAGACCAGGTGGGACTCTGGAGCAGGCACACAGTACACTTGAATATAAAATCAAAGCATTGTATACAAAATTTTGGATCTGGCGCTAATGGTCAAGGAGAAAAGCAAGACTACATGGGAATTCCCTTGCAGTTCACTGGTTAGGACTCCACACTTTCACTCCCGAGGGTCTGGACTCTGGTCAGAGAAGTAAGATCCCTCAAGACACATGACATGGCCAAAAAAAGGGGGGCAAAGAAGAAGAAAAACAGTTCTGCAAGAAGTATTAATCAGATAATTGAGGAATTTCAAAACAAAGTAAGAAACTTTGCTACTGTTGGACAAAAGTGCTGCACTAAAAAAATCACAAAATAGTAAAAGATTGGGAACATTCTTACACATATATCTATACATTTCTCAATTTAACCAGATTAAGGAATTC
>JAJLRB010000120.1:0-38700 GCA_020976825.1 Odocoileus hemionus
CACACTGGATATGTATGAATCATGTGCACATAGATGACATCACTCCGCTCTATCACAGGCAAACACGTATTTTAATGATGTCACATCCACATCAAGGCATGACATCATACTCACTCTATCAGACACGCCCCAAGTGTATCTTTAGTCCATCACATACTCCTCGCAGATATCACAATCCACGTTTTGTATGACAATCACACCCACTACATTGTGATATTCATATGCACTGTAAGACATCACATCCACTGCTTTTATTCTCACACTACTGTACTTATGAGCAACAACCTCTTATTGATGAAACCACATCCATATGCAGGCAAACATATACAGACTATACATGGACCATTCAGCCAGTAATCTGAGTCATCACACCACTGTATTGACAATGTCACCCCCAACTCTTTGTGTGACATCACCCTGTCATATGTATAGCAAGTATTGCACTATAGAAGAAAAACCCATCCTCATATTATGACATCAAATCACCATTTTTAAGACTCACCACACACCAGTATAGTTTGATATCATGTAACCACGGTATCTGTGACTTCACATCCCTGTAGTAATGATGATACACTACGCATGCTGTATTTATGAAGATCTCCATCTGCAATCTAATGTATGACTAAATCACTAACATTTTATATAAACAACATAATCACTCTATTTTTGGAAACGCAGAAACTGTAACAGTGTCCTCACAGACACACTCTTTCCCTTCATATCACAACCAATGGTATTGTAGATGACAACAACACCAACTATCATGTTTGAGACCCATCATATACACTCTCACATAAAGAGCATCAACAAGGGTAGTGGCCAATACATTTTATGTGATCACAACCACACATTACTTTTGACGGCAAATGCACTGTACTCATGAATACACTGGCCCACTATCTGACATTGCAATCCACTGTATCTGTGTCATCACAACCATTCTATTTGATGATTCTTCTGGACAACTGTATATATGACAACTCACACCCAGTTTTATGTATGACAACCTTATGCACGTAGAACATAACGTCTCATCCACTCTTTATGATTGCACACCATTGTAGTCATCACATTACATCCACGTGAATTCATGATATCACCCACACTATATATGACATCACACACAAGACAGACACGATGTTAGTAAATCTGCCAATTCACCCACTATATCTGACACTGAATCCATTGTATCTGGGGTCATCAAACCCAGTGTATCAATAGACACCCAACATCCACTCTCTGGCAATCACCTCCACACACACTCTCACATATCAGCACATCATATTCAATATGCATGACAGTTGCATGAACTCTATGACATCAGACCCCTATATGTATGACATGACATCCAGTATATTTAAGAACCATCATATCCAATATACATGATATCACACACACACTGCTTACATGACAACACAACGTCTATTCCTGACATCACACCAACTACATCTGACATTCACAGCCACAGTACCCGCCACATGTATCAGGGTTGTCCACAGCCCTGTATCGATGACATCAAACAAGTATTTAAAGTCATCACCCTTGCATACGTAGACACCATACACATTCAGCTACCAGAAATCACATCTCAAATATACATCAATGCTCATTATTGATGACATCACCCACCACTGCATTCATGACCTCAGATCTCATATATATCACATAATGTCCACGGTGGAATGACATCTCATCCCCTACATCTATGGTTTCACCCCCACTTATGGTTTTTCATCAACCCAATTATCTACTTTACAAAAAAAAATGTAGTAAAGACATCACGCCATTATGTGTGACATCTATGCACGCATAGGAATACATCCATCTTTATGACGTCACACACTTTATTGATGCCCCCACGTCGCTATTGTTTCATACATACCCTATCGATGGTATCACGGCCCAAAATATGTTTATATCACATCCAGTTACGTGTGACTTCAATCCATTATTTATGCCCCTGATACCAAATATGTAGACATACAACACTCTGTGTTTATGACCCACAGGGATATTGTAATACATTTGCCACAGAAGAGGCCCTTACTCTATTACAGCAAACCCCAGTATTTCTGACTCACATCCAATTCAGGCATGACTCACACCCCCCTGTATCTTTTTCATGACAATTTCTTTACTGATATCACACCCACATTTGTATCCATCAACCAAAAAATATGTGACATCCTGTGCACTATTTTTACATACATCCACACCTTGAGTCTCGTACGACTTTTGACATCAAACCTCATTATGAAACATTCCCGTATAGATGGGAACATATACCCACACTGTGAAATCAAACCACTAAACGTGTCACAAAGCTGTATTTACAAAATCAAACCCCTCGTTTTATTACATCACAGTCGCCCCTATATTGGGAAGGGCACTATAACTCATTTCCCCATCCTCACTTTATGACATTAAAACCCCCGGTTTTTGGCTCCTGACGGTATTCATGAATCACACCCATCAAATTCATGAAAACATGCACTGTATATGACATCAAAATTTCACATACTTGTGACATCACAGCCACAAAATCTATAACAACACACCTACTATTTTATGACATCATTTTCAGTATTATGACATTTACTGGTGTATGAATGACAACGCACCACTGTATCCGACATCACAGCTACTGTATCTGTGTAATACCCCAACTTTTGAGGTTTTTAAACCCCTGTATTATAAATCACACCGACAGCATGTAGGACACAATAGGGACTGCATATGACATACATGCACTCTTGATGGACATCATTCGGGGGTTACAAGCATGGCAAGCACTATGTTATGCATGCAATATCAACTACATATGAACTCAACCACACTGTGTAGATGACAAACAAAGTGCGATATATTATCAGACTTGAACCCATTCTCTCTACCACCCCAACCCACTCAATGGTCATCACACCCACTCTTCGAAGACCTCACACCACCTATATAAGACATCACAGATGGCAAATGGGTAAAAAAAATCCAGCCTGTGCCTATAGCAACATGACATCATATCCACACTTTATGACAACAATCCTTAGTATTTGTATGACATCACATGCACTCTTACTCTTGTACATCAAATGAACTTAACATATGACGATGTGGTCTTACTCTGTGTTGACAGCACATCTCAATAGATGTGTGACTTCTGCATACATTGTCAGTTTCGCTTGACATCACACACCTTTTTCTAGGTTTAGTGAATATATCATACTTAAATGGCATAAAACACAGTGTTTTGACAATCTCAGCCATTGCGTGCTTTCACAGCCACTTTTTCTGATATCACACCCACTGTTATCTGTGTTATCACTACTGAACGTATCGCAACTTCATCAAACCAGTGTGGTGTAAGAAATTCATCTCCACTAAATATATATGAAACTCTTATGTGATACCTAGTACATGAATACATCCACTCTTTTATGACATCACAACCACTTATGTCCATCACGTCCACTTTATTTGACATCACTCCATAATATCTGACCTCACGTCCACTGTATTCTGTGTCAGATCACACCTTACCCTATTGATGGTAATCGCAGGCTAATATATGTATGAAATAAATTCCTGTATCGAGTGACCTCCTAATATCCCCTATATCTTCTGACACTTAATCCCCACTATGTATGAAATTCACAAACCTCGGTGTTTGATGACACCATCAGTTGGCATATGTATGAACGTCATTTACACGATATAGATGACATCATCATGCAGTTCTATCACATCAAACCACCATTACTTTAATGATGTCGCATCCACGGATCGGCCATGGATAGCTACGGAGCATACTCACTCTATCAGAACCTCTGCACCAAGTGTACTGTCTTGCTCAACACATACTCTGCGCTGCATATCCCATCCAGCATGTTGTATGGACATCACACCCACTACATGGGAGATATCAATTTGCACTGTAAGAAATCACATACATATGTCTTTCGACTCATAACACTACTACGGTGACATTATGACAGGCACAACCTCTATTGATGAAACCACATTCAGTAAAGCAGGGAGCAAACATATACACATACATGGTGAAATCACAGCCATGTAATCGAGTCATCACACCCGACTGTAATGACAATGTCACCCCATCTTTGTGAGACTTCCCCCTTGTCATATGTATAGCATGTATTGCACAATAGAAGAAAACCCAACCCTCATATTAGTGACGATCCAAATCACCATTTTTAAGACATCACAGCACAGAATATTTGATATCATGATCCACGGTATCTGTGTAAGCACATCCACAGTAGTAATGATAAATCATACCATCTGTATTTATGAGATCACAGCAACTATGTTGAACGATATCATATGCATTGTATAAAACATCATATTCCACGTTATTTTAGGAACGCCGAAACTGTATCGGTGTCTCAGACACATTCCTTCCCTTCATATCACACCCTTGGGTAGTATGACTAACACACCAACTATATGTTTAACATCATATACACTCTATAAGGCAACACATCCACATTTTATGTATCACACCACATTCTTTGTACAGCAACATGCACTGTACTCATGATATCACTCCCACTAACTGACAGTGCATCCACACGTTCTGTGTCCTCACAACATTCTATGATGATCTTGAACAACTGTATATATGACAATCACACCCAGTTTATGCATTGACAACCTATGCACTATGAGCATACCGCACTCCACTCTTTATGATTTCCACACCATGTAGTCAATCACATTACATCCACTGAATTCATTGATATCACGCCACACTATATATGACATCACACAAAAAGACAACACGATGTTTAAATCTGCCATCTCACCCATATATCTGACACTGGCATCCCTCGAATCTGGGTCATCAAACCCAGTGTTAAATCCAATTACAAAAACCGACCTCCACTCTCTTCAGGATCACATCACAAACACTATAATTTTATGGACATCATATTCCAGTTACTCATAGACAATGGCATGAACTCTATGATCAAACAGACTCCCAAAATATATGTATTAGACATCATATTCATTATATAGACAAATTGACAACATATCCAATATAAATGATATCCACACACACACTGTCTTTCATGACAACTACAACGTCTATTCCTGACATCACACACCCGAACTGATATTTGACATCTACAACTCACCGTGTATCAAGTGTTCATCACTACGCCTGCTGTAACGATGACAATCGACAAACAAGTATTGAAGTCATCCACACATGGCCAAACAGAATGACACCGATAAGCACAATTCGACAAGACAACTCACGCTAACCTACGGGTAAATTAATGACATCAATGCTCAGTATTGAAGACATCACACCGACCTTTTTTAGTGCATTCGGGATGACATCTACTATCCCTATAATATGACATTACAATCCACTGGGAATGGTGAGATACATCTCATCATACCTACAGCTCTATGATATCACAGGGACCCACTGGTTTCCGTAAGTGTTGGTCATCATCACCCAATGTCTCTACTATATCAAAACCAGTGTACGTATGTACATCACAGCCAAATATATGTGTGGACATCATATGCACTGCATAGGACATCACATCAGGCTTTATGACGTCCCACCACATTCTTGATGACCTCATTCCCACGGTATAACGTGTCATCAACACTCAACCCTATCGTTGTATCACGGCCAATATATGTAATGATATCAACATCCAGTATACGTCTGACATCATATCCACTATATTTATGCCGGTGAAACACACTATGTACACATCACAACACTCTGGTTGAATGACACACACACTGCGCATATTTTGACAATATTTGCACTACAGAAGACTCACGTAGACCCTATTACAGCAAACCCAGTATTTTTGACATCACATCCACTGCTCGGCATGACACAAACCAGTGTATCTTTGTCATGACTAAATTCTTCACTGATATCACACCACAATTGTATGCATCAAAATCCACAATGTGCGTGACATCCTATGCACTATTTAGAACATCACATCCACACCTTGAGTTTTCAGACTACTGTACGTATGATACACATCCTCTATATAAGAAACTACATCCAGTATAGATGAGCATCACATACACTACCCATGTGACATCACAACTCACTATCTGTGTCATCAACGGACAGTAACCGAAAACAACACACCCACTCGTTGTACTTACATACACACTCGCCATAATATGCGACTTGCACTATACACAACACCACATCCTCACTTATACATTAAAAAGCAACGTTTTATATGCATCACGTGACTCATTCATGACATCACATCCACTCATTCATGAAATCACATGCACTGTAAATGACATTCACATACACTATACTTGTGACTTCACAGCCACACTGTATTTCATAACAGGCACACCTACTATGGTATGACATCATACTCATGTAATATGACATTTCACATGGTGTATGAATGACAACACAACCACACTAACCGACATCAAGCTACTGTATCTGTGTAATCACCCCAACTTGATTGACGTAAGAAACACAATGTATGTATGAAATCACCCACCGACTTTAAGCATGTAGGACACCAATAGGGACTTGTATAATGAGTCATTTAGCGAATGCACTATCTTGATAGACATCATAACGAAGGATAATAGTCTAAGCGCATGGGCAAAGTTGCACTATGTTTTTAATTTTAGACATGCTGGAAATATCTACTAACATAAGATCTCAAAGCAACACTTGTGATAAGGGATGGACAAATACAAGATTCTAGAATCTGCACTAGTAACCGCAACTTCTCTCTACCACCAGTTGATTTTCCACCCACTCTATATGTCATCTTGACACCCACTCTCTGTCTGAAGAGCATCACTACGCACTATTCATATATAAGACATCACAGATGTGTGCAGTATGTATGGCCTATCCTGTGCAGCTAATACAATGACATCATTATCGGCACACCTGTATGACAACAATCCTTAGTAGTTTTATGACATCTTACATTGCACTCTTCTCTCATCAACAACTACATGGCACTATCATATACACATGGTGGGTCTACTCTAAGGTGTGACAGTCACTTTCAACTATAGATGTGTGACTTCTCACAATGACATTTTCGATGACATCACTACAAACCATCTACGTATTATGATTATAACTACAGTTTATAATGGCATAAAAACACAGTGTGTTTTGACGAATTCAGTCCATTGGCGTGCTACACAGGCCACTTATGTACTTACATATATCGGCTTCTATCCTGGCGTGCAACACCCACTGTAATCTTGTGACATCACGACCTGAATGATCAATTTCATCCAAGACCGCAGTGTGTGTGATGACATCATGTCGCACTCATATTATAGAAATCATGAATGATAGTGCATTATGAAATCACAACCACTCTTTAATGACATCACATGTCCACCTATATGACATCAATTACGTCCACATATCTTATTATGGCATCACTCCATTATATTCTAGACCTCACGTCCTACTGTATCTGTGTCATTGCACATGCCCTACCCAGAGTCGGATGGTATATCTCAAGCCAATGATATTGTAAAGATATTCAAAGCGCAGTATAGCGTGATGACTCCCTAATCCACTATAGTTTGTTGACATGATACCTCCACTAAGTATGACATTCACACAAACCTCAGTGTTGGTTGACACTCACACTCGAGCATATGTATTGACGACATGTATTTGGCAGCGGGATAGAGTGACATCACATCCGCGATCTATCCAACAGCAGATAACCTACATTTCTATTTAATGATTCAACATCCATCGCTTCAGTTTGCATGGACACATCATACTCACACTCTAGGTGTCAGACTGTAGCACTCTAAGATTTAGTTGGTACAATCTATTTAGCACTCAAGTGTATTCTTTGTCATCCGGACATACTTCTCAGCGTGATATCACATCCACTTTTGATAAATGATCATACGACAAGACCAGGCCGCACTACATGTGGTGAATATCATATGCACCTGCTAATAGAACATTCATCCCACTTGCTGCCTTTTTTTCATTCACACTAAGCCATTTAGGATGTACCTTTACTGACAGCATCAAACCTCTATGTGATGAAGATAAAACAGATTATCAAACAGTTAATGGCAGGGCAACATATACATCTTATAGCATGATGAACATGCCAACAGTGTCGCAGTAGAATTTGCTGGAGAGCATTCAGCACAAGCCCACTGTTTATTGACATAGACCATGTCACGTCGTCAGTCGCGTGACTCATTTGTATTGGGATTTGGTGGTTTACATCACGACATTGGACTATATGTAATTTTAATATCGCATGAATATTGCTACTATAGAAAAAAAGAAATAAAACCCCATCCTCAGAAATAATGTAAACATCAAATCCACACCATTTTTAAAAGTACTTTTCCACATCACAGTAATAGTTTGGAGTATCATAAATTCGCGACGGTATCTGAATGTAATCACATCCACTTGGAGATAATGATATCAGTTACCATCTGTATTTATATTAGATCTCGAGCAACTGATGTATGATAGACATCATATGCTCAAAGAATAAAAACATCATATTCACGTTATTTTAGGAATCGCAGAAACCTGTATCTGTGTCTCAGACACATTGACCAGTGTGGTGAATGGTTTATGTTGTTTGGGTGTTCCTTCATATCACAACCTTGGTATGTATGACAACACGACCAGAACAATCACCATATGTCCTTTAGGCAACAATCCAAAAATGTGATACACTACCCTACTCTGAAAGGCACTGTACTCACATCTGCACATTTTGCATCCACTTGTGTGATCACACGCACTACTTTCTTTTGACAGCAAATGCACTGTACTCTAATGATCTATGCACTCCACTATCTGACATTGCCATCCTCATGGTTATCTGTGATCATCACAACCATTGGTCCATATTGATGATCGTACTGAACAACTGTATATATAAGTACATCACACCCAGTTTATGCGATGACAACCTATGCACTATACATAACGTCACATCCACTCTTTATGATTTCACAGCATTGTTAGTCATCACATTACATCCACTGAATTCATGATAACACCCACACTATATAATGACATCACACAAAAGACAACACGATGTTTATATCTGCCTTCTCACCCACTATATCTGACATCTGCATCCATCGTATCTGGGTCATCAAAACCAGTGTAATCAATTACACCACATCCACTCTCTGGATCACATCACACACACTATAGTGTATGCCAACATCAATTCAATATGCAAAGACTATGGCATGAACTATATGACATCAGTAACCACTATCGGGTATGTATGACCATGACATCCAGTATATTTATGACATCATATCCAATATACATGATATCAACACACACAGCTTACATGACAACACAACGGCTATTCCTGAACATCACACCACACTACATTTGACATCACACTCCCACTGTATCAGTGTTGTCACAGCCGCTGTATCGATGAACATCACAACAAGTATTTTAAGTCAATCACACTTGGCATACGTTGACACCATACACATTTCTACAAGAAATCACATTCACAATTTATGACATCAATGCTCCAGTATTGATGACAATCACCACCACTGCATTCATGACTATCAGATCTATCTAATATATCACATTGGATTGTCCACGTGAATGACATCTCATCCCCTACCACCTATGATATCACACCCAACTCCTATGTGTGTCATCACACCCAATGTATCTACTATATCAAAACCAGTGTACGTATGACATCGAACAAGCCACTATACTTGTGTGACATTCATATGCACTGCATATGGACACACATCCACGCTTTTATGACGTCACCCACCACTTTATTGATGACCTCATGTCCACGTATACGTGTTCATCGTACACTCACACTCACCCATCGATGGTATCACGGCCAATATATGTATGTTATCACATCCAGTATACGTGTGATCATATCCACTATATTTATGCCGTGATACACACTATGTATGACATCACAACACTTTTTTGTTGATAGGACACCACAAATAGGCATATAATGTGACTTCATTTTTATTTGCACTACAGAAGACGTCACACGTTTAACCTACTCTATTACAGCAAACCACAGTTTTTTTGACATCAAATCATCCACTTCGGCATAGGGGGGACATTCAACACCCAGTGTATCTTTGTATGACCAATTTCTTCACTGATATCACACCCACATTTGTATGCCATCAAACCAACAATACTTGGCTTGACATACCTATGCACAATTATATAACATCACATCCACACCTTGAGAGTTTTCAACTACTGTATCGTATGATATCACAGACCACTATACTATGAAACTACAATCCAGTGATTAGATTGGCATCACATACACATACCCATGTGACATCACAACCACTAATCAGTGTCCATCACAACGACTGTACTGAAACATCACACCCACTCGTTTGTAAACAAATCACATCACACTCAATGCCATATATATGGCGACTTGGCCATCCCCCTATACACAACATCACATCCCTCAACTTTGTGACATTTTTTATTAAAAGCAACGGTTTTATGGCATCATCGTGACTGGCATTCATGTCATCACATTCCACTCTATTCATGAAATCACATGCACTGTATATGACATCACATACACTATTTACTTGTGACATCACAGCCACTGTATTTATAACAGCACACCTACTAGGTTATGACATCACTTACTCAGTGTATATGACATTTTCACATGGTGTATGAATGACAACAACAACCACTGTATATCCGACATACACACCTACTGTATCTGTGTAAATCACACCCAACTTGATTGACGGGTATGAAAACACTATGTTATGTCAATGAAATCACACACGACAGTCATGTAGGACACAATAGGGACTGTATATTAGTGACATTACATGCACTCTTGATGACATCATATCGGGTTTTACAAGCCATGGCAAGTAACACTGTTGATTTATGACATCATATCTACTATATATGATCTCAACCACACTGTGTAGTGATGAAAAAACAAATTCTGTATTCTGACTTGAACCCATTCTCTCTACCACCACCACACCACTCTATTATGTCATCACAACCTGCCTCTGTCGAAGACATCACACCAACTATATGTAAGTTACATCAAAAAACAAAACATCACAGTACATATAAGATATGGCATATGTATGCCATTTTGTGCACTATACATGAACATCATATCCACACTTTATGACAACAATCCTTAGTATTTTATGACATATCACATGCACTCTTCTCATCACATCACAGCACTACATATGACATGTGGTCTACTCTGTGTGACAGCCACTTATCACTAGATGTGTGACTTCTCACAAATGACAGTTTCGATGGACATCACACACACTACGATTATATGATATATCTACATTATATGGCATAAACACAGTGTTTTGACAATTCAGCCCATTGCGTGCTTCACAGCCACTAATGTCTCATATCACACCCACTGTATCTGTGTCATCACACTGAATGTATCAAACTTCATCAAACCAGTGTGTGTATGACATCATAGTCCACTAAATATATGAAATCATATGTGATACATTTTTCATATGACATCACATCCACTCTTTATGACATCACACCACCTTATGACATCACGTCCAGCTTTTTACTATAAATGGCAAATCACTCCATTATTATTGACCTCACGTCCACTGTATCTGTGTCATACACCCACCCAGATCGATTGGTATCTCAGCCAATATATGTATGAAATCAGAAAAATCACATCCAGTATACGTGTGACCTCCCTATCCTCTATATTTGTGACATGATACCCATATGTATGACCATCACAACCCTCGTGTTGGTGTCACCACACTCAGCATATGTATGACATCTTTGCACGCTAGATGACATTCACATCCTTTTCTATCACAGCAAACCACATATATTTATGATGTCACATCCACTTCAGGCATGACATCATAACTCACTCTATCAGTACATCGCACCAAAGTGTATCTTTGTCATCACATACTCTCAGTGAGACCTCACAATCCACTTTTGTATGAAATCACACCCACTACATTTGTGAACATCATATGCACTGTAAGAACATCACATCCACTGCTTCAGTTTTTTTCATCCCACATACTGTAACTTATGACAGCACAAACTCTATTGATGAAACCACATCCAGTGTGCAGGGCAACAATACACTATACTCATGTGACATCACAGCCAGTAATCTGAGCTCATCACACCCCACTTTCTTTGCTGTATTGAGCAATGTCAACCACCCACTTTTGTATGACTTCACACTTGTCATATGTAATAACATCTATTGCACTATAGAAGACAAATACCAATCCTCCACATTATCGACATCAAACCACCATTTTTAAGACATCACACACAGTATATTTGACATCATGTATCCACGGTATCTGTGTAGTATCACATAACCACTGTATTTATTGATGAAATCATACCATCTTATTTGATTGAGATCTCATCGTGTATGTATGGACGACAATCATATCCATTGTATAAAACATCATATTCACGTCTATTTTGTTGCATCGCAGAAACTTGTATCTGTGTCTCACACACACTCTATCCTTCATATCACAACCTTGGGTATGTATGACTATCCACAGCAACTATAATGTTTAACATCCATTTACACTATTATAAGGCATCACATCCAACTTTTTATGTACATCCAACTCCACATTTATTTTTGACAGCAAATGCCACTGTTACTCATGATATCTACTACCACTATCTCACAATGCATCCAATCCACTGTATCCTGTGTTTCATCACACCCACTCTACTGATGATGACTCTGGGACAACTGTATATATGACGTCACACCGGAGTTTCTGTATGAACATCCTTATGCACTATATCATAACGTCCCACATCCACTCTTTAATGATTTCACACCATTGTTAGTCATCTACATTACATCCAACTTGAATTACATGATTTTTCAACTCACTCTTTTTATGCCTTTCACAACAAAGACTAACAACGAATGTTATATCTGCCATCTTCATCCACTATTTTTATCTGAACAACTGCATCCATCGTATCTGGGTCATCAAAAACCCAGTTTTGTTTTTGTATCAATGACACACATCATCCACTCTCACTTTGGATCACTTTCACACACACACTATATCGTATATGCCATCATATTCAGTATCCATGACATGGCAAGAACTCTTATGACATCAGAACGCCCTAATATGTATGACATCTCCAATCCAGTATATTTATGACATCATATCACCAATTATACTCTTGATATCCACACACACCACTGCTTGACATGACAACACAACGGCTATTACTGACTTCACACCCACTATATTTGTCATCACACACCACACTGTCTCTATGAGTGTCCCGTCACCACCGCCGCTGTATCGATGACATCACAACAAGTATCGAATCGTCATCACACTTGGCTTACGTATGACACCATTACACATTCTACAAGAAATCACATTACAATTTATGATCATCAATGCTCAGTATTTAGACATCCACCACCACTGCATCCATGATATCAGATCTTCCTATATATGACATTATGACATCCATACGGTGAATGACATAGCATCCCCTACCACTTGTTGATAATCACACCCACTCTATTGTGAGTTTTCACACCCAAATATGTTTGTATCTTTCTTTTATCAATAACCATGTGTACGATATGTCATCACAGGCACTACAATGTTGTGACATCATATGCACTGCATTAATGACATCTCATCACAACTCTTTATGACGTCACAGCCACTTTATTTATGACTTCACTTCCACTCATCTATCCTCACGTTCCACTGTATACGTGTCATCACACTACACCTTATCGACTGATGTCACCGGCACTATTTTTTATATATTATGATATCACATCCCAGTATACGTGTTGACATCATATCCACTATATTTATTGCCATGATACACACTATGTTCTGACATACTCAAACACTGTGTGTTGATCGACACCACACTAGGCATATTGTGACATTGATTTGCCACTAAAGAAGAAGTCACGTATACTCGTATTACGCCAGCAAACCACAGTATATTTTGATATCACACATCCACTTCCCGATCATGACATCAAACACAAGCCAATGTGTATCTTTGTACATGACAATATTCTTTCACATCGATATCACACCCAATTTTTTTTTTTTTTTTCATTTGACATTATCCATCAAACTACCTAAGGCTTGCGTGACATAAATATGCCACTATTTAGAACATCACATACACCGCAACAACTTGAGTTTTCAAGACTACTGTACGTATGATAAGCAACATCATCTATATAATGAAACTACATCCAGTATTAGATGGCATACACATACAATACACATGTGACATCACAAGCATCTAATCTGTGTCATCACAACGACTGTATCTGAAACATCACACCCACTCGTTGTATTAGACATCACACTCGCCATATATATGGCGACTTGGCACTATACACAAACATCACATCCTCACTTTATGACATTTAAAAGCACCGGTTTTTTTTTATTTATGGCATCACGGAGACGGCATTCATGACATCACATCCACTCATATTCATGAAATCACATGCTTTCGTCACTGTATATGACATCACATACACTATACTTGTGACCATCACAGCCACTGTATTTATAACATCCGACAATACACCTACTAGTTGGTTTATGAATCATACTCAGTGTATATGACACATTTCACTATGGTGTATGAATGACAACACAACCACCTGTATCCGACATCACACCTACTGTATCTGTTGTTGTAATCACCCCAACTTGATTGACGTATGAAAACCTCACTCTGTATGTATGAAATCACACCGACAGGGCATGTACGGACACAAATAGGGCGCTGTATATGACATTACATGCACTCTTGATGACATCATATCGGGTGTTTTACAAGCAATGGCAAAAATGCAACTATGTTTTATGACATCATATCTACTATCATATGCTCACAACCACATTGTGTAGTTGATGACAAAACATAATATCTGTATCATGACTTGAAACCCATTCTCTCCTACAACACCCACCCACTTCCTATATAGCATACACACCCACACTGTCAGAAGACATCACACGCCAACTATTATAAGATCTTATCACAGATGGCCATATGCTATGCACAATATCTGTGCACTTACATGACATCATATCCACACTTTTATGACAACAATCCCATTAGTTATTTTATATGACATCACATGCACTTTCTCATTCACACCCCCCCCACAGGCAGTACTACATATGACATGTGGTCTACTCTGTGTGACAGAGCACTTTCATATAGATGTGTTGACTTCTCACATGATCTAGTTTTCGATTGACATCACACACACTAGCGTGTTTATGATATAATCTACATTAATATGGCATTAAAACAACAGTGTGTTTTGACAATTTTTTCAGCCTATTGTTTTTGCAGTGTGCTTCACAGCCACTATGTCTCATATCACACCCACTGTAATCTGTGTCCATCACACTGAACGTATCCACTTCCATCAAACCCAGTGTGTCGTTATGACATCATCTCCACTATATATATGAAATCATTATGTGATACATAATGAGCATCACATCCACTCTTTATGACATCACACCACCTTTATGATTATCCACGTCACTATATATGGCATCACTCCATTATATCTGACCTCACGTCCACTGTATCTGTGTCATGTCACACACCACACCCAGTGTCGAATGGGTATCTCAGCCAATACCTACTGTATGAATTATCACAGTCCAGTATACGTGTGACCTCCTATTCACTATATAGTTGTGACATATGCTACCCATATGTATGACATCACAAACCTCGGTGTGTTGGTGACACCACACTCGGCATATGTTATGACAGTCATTTGCAACGATAGATGGACCATCACATTTTCCGACTCTATCACAGCAAACCACACTATTTTATGATTTTTCTTGTCACATCCACTTCCAGGCAAATGGACATCATACTCACTCTATTCAGACATAGCCGCACCAAGTGTATGTCTTTGTCATCTCACTCATACTCTCGGCTGCTGATATCATACATCCACTTTTGTATGACATCACACACACCACTAACATGTGTGATAATCATATGCCACTGTAAGAATACCTCAACATCCCACTGCTTTTTTCAATCACACTACTGTACTTATGACCAGCACAACCTCTATTGATATGATGAAACACATCCAGTATGCAGGGCAAAACATACTACACATATACATGTGAAATCAAACAGCCAGTAATCTGAGTCATCACACCCACTGTATTGACATTGTCACACCCACCCACTATTTGTCCATGACTTCACACCCTTGTCATAGTGTATAGCATGTATTGCACTATAGAAGGAGAAACCTCATCTGCATATTATGACCATGCAAATCACCATTTTTAAGGACATCACACACAGTATAATTTGATATCATATCCACGGTATCATGTATGTAATCACATCCACTGTATAGCTAATGATATATCATACCAGTCTGTATTTATGACCTGATCTCAGCAACTATGTATGAAGGACATCATATATGCATTGTATTAATTTCATTGTATATTTAATAAAACATCATATTCACGTTATTTATTTTAGGAACGCAGAATACATGTATCTGTGTCTCAAGACACATTCTTCCTTCATATCACAACCTTGTGTATGTATGACAACACACCAATATATGTTTAACATCATATACACTCTATAAGCATCACATCCACATTTTATGTGATCACACCACATTTCTTTTGACAGCAAATGCACTGTACTCATGATATCACTCCCACTATCTGACCTGTATTGCATCCACTGTATCTGGTGTAGCATCACAACCATTCTATTGATGATCTCTGTCTACAACAAACTGTATATATTGACATCACACCCAGTTTATGCTGCATGACAACCTATGCACTATTACATAACAACGTCACATCCACTCTTTATGATTTCAACACCATTGTAGTCATCACAATTACATCCCACTGAATTCATGATATCACCCACACTATATATGACATACACACAAAAGACAACACGATGTTATATCTGCCATGTCTCACCCACTATATCTGACACTGCATCCAATCGTATTGGGTCATCATAACCCAGTGTATCAAATTACACCAAATCCACTCTCTGGATCACATACCACACACACTATATGTATGACATCATATTCAATATGCATGACATGGCATGAACTCTATGACATCAGACCCCCTATATGATATGACATGACATCCAGTATATTTATGACATCATATCCAATATACATGATCTATCACACTCACACATGCTTACATGACAACACAACGGCTATTTCCTGAACATCACATACCCACTTACATTTGACATCACACCCACTGTATCAGTGTGTGTACACAGCGCTCTCGCGCTGTATCGTGACATCACAACAAGTATTTTAGCGTCATCACACTTGGCATACGTATGAACACCATACACATTCACTTACAAGAAATCACATTCACAAAACTTATGACATCAATGCTTCAGTAATTGATGACATCACCACCACTGCATTCATGAACATCAGATCTCTCTATATATCACATTATGTCCACGGTTGAATTTTGAAGATTTGGTGAATGATACATATCATATCCCCTACATACACTATGATATCACACCCCACTCTATGTGTGTCATCACACCCAATGTATCTACTCTATATCAAAAAACCAGTGTTCGTATGACATCACAGCCACTATATTGTGTGACATCATATGCACTGCAATAGGACATCACATACCACGCTTTATGACGTCACACACTCACCACTTTATTGATGACCTCATGTCCACGGTATAGACGTGTCATCACACTCACCCTATCGATGGTATCACGGCCAATATATGTATGATACTTAAAATCCACAGTATAAGTGTGACAATCATATCCACTATATTTATGCCGTGATAATGGTGATACACTATGTATGACATCACATACACTCTGTATGTATGATGACATGATTGACACACACTCTAGGCTTATTGTGACATCTTATTTGCACTACTGAAGACGTCCACGTATACTATACTATCATAACAGCTAAACCACAGTTAGGGTTTGTTTGACCCATCACGGGGGTGTTGTGGTCCACTTTCGGCATGACATCAAACCCAGTGTATCTTTGTTATGACAGAATTTTTCTTCACTGATATCAACACCCACATTTTGTATGCCATCAAACCAACAATGCATGAGTGACAACATCCCTATGCATTATATTATAGAAATCACATCCACACCTTGATTTTTTCAGACTACTGTACGTATGATATCACATCTCATCTATATATGAAAATACATCCAGTATAGATGGCTTGAATGACATCACAACTTACACTACCCATGTGACTTTTCACAACCACTAATCTGTGTCATACACAACGACTGTACTGAAACATCACACCCACTCGTTGTATTACATTATCACACTCGCCATATATATGGCGACTTGGCACTATACACAACATCACATCCTCACTTTAATGACATTAAAAGCACCGTTTTATGGCAGTTCACGTATGCATTCTTCACATTCAATGACAATCACATCTACTTCACTTCATGAATATCACATGCATCTGCTGTATATGAATAACATCATATACGTGGACATATACTTGTGACATCACAGCCACCTGTATTATTTATACACGTGCACACCTACTGCGTGTTGTTATGACATCAGTACTCAGTGTATATGAACATTTCACATTTGGTGTATGAATGACAACACAACCACTGTATCCGACATCACAGCTACTGTATATCTGTGTAATCACCCAACTTGATTGACGGTATGAAACACTATGTATGTATGAAAATCAACACCGACAGCATGTAGGACAACAATAGGGACTGTGTTATATGACCATTACATGCACTCTTGTGATGACATCATATCGGGGTTTACAAGCCATGGCAAGCACTATGTTTATGACATCATATCTACTACTTTGATCTCACCCACACTGTGTAGAATGACAAAACAAATTCTGTATCTGACTTGAACCCATTCTTCTCTACACCCAACACCCACTCTATATGTCATCACACCCACTCTGTCGAAGACATCACACCAACTATATAAGACATCACAGATAGGGAGCATATGTATGCATCCTGGTGCACTATACATGACATCATATCCACACTTTATGACAACAAAATCCTTAGTATTTATGACATCACATGCACACTTCACTCATCACATCACAGCGAACACTACATATGACATGTGGTCTACTCTGTGTGGACAAGCATTTCTTTCACTAGATGTGTTGACTTCTCACAATGACAGTTTCGATGACATCACACACACTAACGTTTATTGAATAATCTACATTTTATATGGCATCAAAACACAGTGTTTTGACAATTCAGCCATTGCGTGCTTCACAGCCACTATGTCTCATATCCACACCCACTGTATCTGTGTCATCACACTGAATCTATCAACGTTCTTCAAACCCAGTGTGTGTATGACATCATCTCCACTTATATAATGAAATCATATGTGATACATATGTACATCACATCCACTCTTATGACATCCACACCACCTTATGACATCCAGTCCACTTATGATGGCATCACTTCCAATATATCTGACCTCACGTTATCAGTCCACTGTATCTGTGTCATCATACCCACCCGTCGATGTGGTATCATCAGCCAATACTTATGTATGATATCACATCCAGTATACGTGGTGACCTTCCTATTCCACTATAATTTGTGACATGATTACCACTATGTATTGACATCACAAACTCGGTGTTGGTGACACCACACTCGGATATGTATGACGTCATTTGCACGATAGATGACAATCACATCACGCCTCTAATCACAGCAAACCACATTTTTATGATGTCACATCCGTCAGGCATGACAACCATATCACTTATCAGACATCGCACGAAGTTGAAGTTATCTTTGTCCATACACATAACTCTCAGGCTCGGATATCACATCCACTTTTGTATGACATCACCACACCACTAATTTGTGACATATTCTATATGCACTCTAATAACATCACAGCCACTGCTTTTGTCATCACACTACTGTACTTATGACAGCACAACTCTATTGATGAAACCACATCCAGTATGCAGGGCAACATAATTACTATAACATGTGACATCACAGCCAGTAATCTGAGTCATCACGACCCACTGATATTGACAATGTCACCCCCCACTCTTTGTAGTGACTTCACTTTCCTTGTACATATGTATAGCAATGTATTGCATAAAGTAAGAAGAAAAACATCCTCACTATTATGAGACATCAAATCCAACCATCATTTTAAGACATCACACACTGTATATTGAAATCATATCCACGGTATCTGATGTAATACACATTCACTGTAGTAATGATATCATTTACCATCTGTATTTATGAAGATCTCATTGCAACTATGTATGACGACATCATAATGCATTGTATAAAAATCAATATTCACGTCTATTTTAGGAACGCAGAAACTGTATCTGTGTTCACAGATACATCTTCCTTCATAAACACAACATTGGTATGTAATGACATCACGAACACAACTATATGTTTAACATCAATATACACTCTAAAAGGCATCACATCCACATTTTTATGTGATCACCACACCACATTTTCTTTTGACAGCAATGACACTCGTACTCATGATATCATCCCACTATCTTGTACATTGCATCCCTGGACAACCACTGTATCTGTGTCGCATCACAACCATTCTATTGGTGATCTTTCTGAACAACTGTATATATGAAATCTCACCCAGTTTATGCATGACAACCTATGCACATACATAACGTTCACTGCATCGACTCTTTATGAATTTCACACCATTGTAGTCATACACATTACATCACTGAATTCATGATATCACCCACACTTTATATGACATCACACAAAAGACAACACGATGTTATATCTGCCATCTCACCTACTATATCTGACGAACTGCAATCCATCGTTATTTGGGTCATCAACCCGTGTATCAATTACACCACATCCACTTCTCTGGATCACATCACACACACTTATATAGTTATGACATCATATTCAAGTAATGACATGACATGTGCTTGAAATCTATGACATCAGACCCCTAGTATGTAAGACAATCACATACAGTATATTTATGACAACATATCCAATATATATGAGATATCACACACACACTGCTTACAAGACAACACAAGGGCTAATCCTGACTATCACCACCCGCTATATTTGACAGCAACACACATTGTATCATGTGTGTCACAACCGCTGTATCGATTACATCACAGCAAGTATGAAAAGTCATCACACTGGCATACGTATGGACACATACACATTTTACAAGAAATCACACATTCCACATTTTATGACATCAATGCTCAGTATTGATGACATCACACGACCACTGCATTCATGAAATCAGATCTCCTAACATATCAACATTACATCAACGGTAGCCATGGCATCACAATCACCTACCACCAATGATATCAACACCCACTCCTATGTGTGTCATCACACCCAATTAATCTACTATACAAAACCAATTGTACGATGACATCACAGCCCCTAATGTGTGACATCATATGCACTGCATAGACAACACATCCAGCTTTATGGACGTCACAACCACTTTATTGATGACCTCAAATGTCCACGTAACGTGTCATCACACACACCTATCGATGAAATCACGGCCAATAAATTGTAATGATTTCACAGTCCCAGTATACGTGTGACATCATATCCACTATTTTTATGCCTTATGCCGTATACACACTATGTACGACATCACAACTCGTGATGATGACACCACACTAGGCCCATATTGTGACATTATTTGCCCTACAAAGACGTCAACTGTATACTCTATTACAGCAAACCACAGTAATTTTGACATCACATCCACTTCCGGCATGAACATCAAACCCATGTATCTTGTACATGACAATTTCTTCACTGATATCACACCCACTTTGTAATGCCATAAAACCAACAATGTGCGAGACCATCCTACTGCCACTATTATAACATCACATCCACACCTGAAGTTTACAGACTACAGTACGTAAGATATCACATCCTCTATATATGAAACAACATCCAGTATAGATGGCATCACATACAACCTACCCATTTGACATCACAACCACTAATCTGTGTCATCACAACGACTGTACTGAAACATCACACCCACTAGTTGTATTACATCACACTCGCCCTTATATATGGCGATTGGCACTATACACAACAATCCACATCCTCACGTTAGTGACATTGATATAATAACACCGGTTTTTATGTGAATCACGTGACGGCCCCCCAAAATTTGATCAGACATCACATCCAACTCCAATTCATGAAATCACATTGCACTGTATATGACATCACATTAACTAACCTTTGTGACATCACAGCCACTGGTATTTATAACAGCACACCTACTATGGTTATGACATCATACTCAGTGTATATGACATTTCAGTCATGGTGCATGTAATGACAACAGCAACCGCGTAAACTGTAGTCCGATCATCACAGCTACTGTATCTGTGTAATCACACCTCACTTGGTTTGACGGTATGAAACTCTATGTATGTAGTGAAATCAGACACCGACAGCATGTTTAGGACACAATAGGGGGACTGTATATGACATTACATGCACTCTTGATGACTCATATCGATGGGTTTACAAGCCATGGCAAGCACTTATGTTTATGACATCATATCTACTACATATGATCTCAACCACACTGTGTAGATGACAAAACAAATTCTGTATCTGACTTGGAACCCATTCTCTCTACCACCCCACCCTCGGTATATATGTCATCACACCCACTTCTGTCGAAAGACATCACACCCAATATATAAGACATCACAGGAAGGCATATGGTGTATGCCATCCTGTGATTTTATACATGACATCATATCCACACTTTGATGACAACAATCTTAGTATTTATAGACATACATGCACTCTACTCATGACAACACACGCACTACATATGAGCCATGTCGTCGACTCTGGGTGACAAGCACTTTTCACTATTTGTGGAGACTACTCCACAATGGAGCGGTTTGCGATGACATCACACACACTATACGTTTATGACATAACTCTACTTATATATGGCATTCACAGAGACACAGTTCGTTATGGACAATTCATCCAGTGCTGTGCGTCCACTCCATGCCAACTGTGTCCTGATAATCAAACCCAGTGTATCTGTGTCATCACACTGTAATGTATCAATTTGTAGTCAAATCCTCAGTGTGTGTATGACATCATCCCACTATATATAAGAAATCATATGTGATACCTTAGAACATCACATCCCACTCTTATGACATCACACCACCTAATGACATCACGTCCACTATAGTTGGCATCACTCCATAATACTGACCTCAACGTCCACTGTATCCTGTGTCATCACAGCACCCCACCCATCGTGAATCTCAGCCAATATATGTATGATATCACATCCAGTATACGTGTGACCTTCCTATCCCACATATTTGTGACATCTGAACCACTATGTATGACATCACAAACCTCGTGTTGGTGACAGTACCACACTCGGCATATGTTATGACGTCATTTGCACGATAGATGACATCAACATCCGCCCTATCACAGCAACCACATATTTTATGATGTTCACATCCACTTCAGGCATGACATCATACTCACTCTACAGACATCGCACCAATGTATCTTTGTCATCACATACTCTCGGCTGAATATCACAACCACTTTTGTATGACATACATCCCACTTACATGTGTGATAATCAATATGCATGTAAGACACACATCCACGCTTTTTTCATCACACTACTTGTCTTATGACCGCACAACCCTATTGATAAACCACATCCAGTATGCAGGGCAACAAATACACTATACTTGTACATCACAGCCCTAATCTGAGTCATTTCACACCCACTGTAATGACAATGTCCACCCCACCTTGTGTGACTTCACCCTTGTCATATGTATAAGCATTTTATTGCACTATAGAAGGAAACCCATCCGTCATAATAAAGACATCAAATCCACCATTTTTTAAGACATCACACACATAATAGAGTTTGATATCATATCCACGGTATCAGATGTGTAATGGCTACATATTCTAGTAATGATATCATACAT
This sequence comes from Odocoileus hemionus, assembly GCA_020976825.1. Classification (NCBI taxonomy): domain Eukaryota; kingdom Metazoa; phylum Chordata; class Mammalia; order Artiodactyla; family Cervidae; genus Odocoileus; species Odocoileus hemionus. The sequence continues at coordinate 24,259 of JAJLRB010000120.1, forward strand.
CTGTATTTTGGAATGGTGGCTATGCGGGACGTCGTATCGGACGATACACACAGACGGTATGACGACATCATATGCATGTATAAAACACATATTTCACGTTATTTGTAGGAACGCAGAAACTGTATCTGTGTCTCAGAACACATTCTGCGTCCGACAGTACTCATATGCGCCCACAACTGGTATATGAACACCACACCAACTATAGAGTTACGAGCTCTCACACATATCGCTCCTCTATAATGCATCACATCCACATTCTTATGTGATCAACACACCACATTTCTTTTGACAGCAATGCACTGTAGTACTCCATGATATCACTCCCACTATCTGACTTCATCCACTGTGATCTGTGTCATCACAACCATTTCTATTGATGATCTCTGAACAACTTATATATGACATCACCACCCAGTTTATTCATGACGAACCTATGCACTATACATAACGTCACAATCCACACCTTAATGATTTCACAACACCATTGTATTCATCACATTACATCCACTGAATTCATGATATCACCCACACAATATTGACATCACACAAAATACAACACGATTTATATCTGCCATCCAACCCACTATATCTGACACTGCATCATCGTATGCTCTGGGTTCATCAAACCCAAGATGTATCAATTACACCACATCCACTCTCTGGAACACAATCACACACACTATAAGTATGACTCATATTCAATATGCATGACATGGCATGTACTCTAATGACATCACGACACTCTATTATGTATGGACATGACATCCCAGTATATTTTATGCACATCATATCAAATATACATGATATCACACCACACACTGATTACATGACAAACACAACGGCATTCTCCGGCATTCCCTAGACATTCCAATCACCCACTACACTTTTGACATCCAAACTCTCACCCACTGCTCATCAGTGTGTTGTACATGTCCGCTGTATCGATAGACTATCCACAACATAGTATTTATAGTCAATCACACTAGGCATACGTATGACACCATACACATTCTACAAGAAATCACCATCTCAAATTATCAGACCATTCAATGAACTCAAGTATTGATGACGATGCACCACACGTCATCTGCAAGTATCAGACATCCTGCATCTCGCTTAATAGGGAGGATATCACGATTAGTGTCCAACTAGGCTGCTGAATGAGCATCTCATCGCGCTTACACCTGATGAATGCTAATAATGATAGTACACAGACCCCACTCTATGGTGTGTCATACATCACCCAAATTGTATCTGTCTATAGTCAAAACCAGTGCTTACAGTTACAAAAGGTGAGTATGACATCACAGCGCCACTCACCACGGGTATATGTGCTGGACATCATATGCACTGCATACGACATCGACATCCAAGGCTTTAATGACGTCACAAAACCACTTTATATTGAAAATGACCCTCATGTCCGACAGGTGATCACGTGTCATAGACACTCACACACTGAGATCGATGGTGTATCACTCGGCCGAAGTATTATGTTCATGCACAATCCTACATCCTAGTTTTAGGTTGAGCTGAGAAAACCGGTGATGTGAACGATGGCCCAATATTCCCACTATATGTTATGCCACCCGCTGATATCGACACACTCACTGCTTAGTGCACATCACAACACTCTTGTGCTTGATGACAGAGCACCGACACTAGCTTATCCATTTGTGACAATTATTTGCACTACAGAAGAGCTTAGTTCACTGATCATCACTCGTATGTACAGCCCAAAACGGTCTCACAGTATTTTTGAGATATCACATGGAATACACCTTCACGCGCAATGACATCAAGACCCAGTGTGATCTTTGTCCATGACAATTTCTTCACTAGATATCACAACACCCACATTTGTATGCAACCAATCAGTTTAGACATCAACCGAATCACATCAAAAACCATAAATGTGCGTGACATCCTATGCACGTATTTAGAACATCACAACCAGCAACACCTAGAGTTTTCAGACTACTGTACGTATAAATCACATCCTCTATATAAGAAACTACATCCATTATAATGGCATCACATACACACTACTACCCATGGACATCACACCACTAATCTGTGTGCTCAACAACGACTGTAACTGAAACATCACACCCACTAGTTGTATTACATCACACTCGCCTTATATATGGTGCGATCCTTGGCACTATACACAACAATCACATCCTCACGTTAAGTGACATTGATATAATAACACCGGATTAAATTTGGAATCACGTGACGGCATTGATGATCATCACATCCAACTCCAATTCATGAATCACATTGCACTGTATATGACATTACATACACTATACTTGTGACATCACAGCCACTTCGAATTTATCACTAGCACACCTACTATGGTTATGGGACATTCATACTCAGTGTAATAGACATTTCACATGGTGGTAATGAATGACAACTCACCCACTGTATCCGACATCACAGCTACAGTATCTTTGTAAATCATCCCCAACTTGGTTTGACGGTATGAAACGACTATGTATGGTATTGAAATAACACCGACAGCATGTAGGACACAATAGGGGGTCTGGTATATGACATTACATGCACTCTTGATGACATCATCTCGTGGTTTTACAAGCCATGGCAATGCACTACAGAGTTTATGAACATCATATTACTTTCATATGATCTCAACCACAATGTGTAGATGACCAAAAACAAATTCTGTAATCTGACTTGGAACCCATTTCTCTCTACCACCCCACCCACTCTATATTGTCAATCACACCAAATATGTCGAAAGACATCACACCCCAATATATAGAAGACATCACAGGTGGCATATGGTATGCCCATCCTGTGCACTAATACATGACCTCTTATCCCACACTTTATGACAACAATCTTAGTAATTTATGAACATCACATGCACACTTCTCAAAGACATCAACATGCAACTACCATATGACATGGTCGTCTACTCTGTGTTGAACAGCAACTTTCAGGACTATATGTGTGAATTTCACACAATGACTGTTTCGCATGACATCACACCACACGTATGGCTTTATGAACATAACCAACATTATATGGCAACAAAACACAAGTGTGTCATGGACAATACCAGAGCCATTGCGTGCTTCACAGCACACTGTCTGATGGTCACATATGACACCCTACAGTAGTCTTTGTCATCAGCTACTGAATGATATGCCATTGTCATCAAAAACCACATAGTTGTATGACATCATCTCCACTATAATATAATGAACATCCTATGAGATGAACATATGAACAACACAACCACTACTAACATGTATGACATCACACACCAACCAGCAGAATTATGGACATCATTACGACCACTAACAATAATTCAACAATCAGCGTACCACTATAATCTGACCTCACGGCACACCTGTGATCGATGGGTAATTCACGCTATCACGCTCACGACATGAGCCCAAATCGAGTGGAAATTCATCGAGCCAATATATGTATATTATATCACAAAGAACATCCAGTATACGGTGTACTATCACTTCCTATCCACTATAATTTGGACATGAATAACCCACTATGTATGATCATTCACATAGAAACCCTCGGTGATTGATGACAACCACACTCGGCATATGTATGACGTCATTTTGCACGTTTATGACATCACATCCCTCTATCACACAAACCACATATTTTATGATGTCGACATCCACTTCAGGCATGACCTCATAACTCACTCTAACAGAACATCGCACCGTGTATCTTTGTCATCACATACTCTACGGCTGATATCACACATCCACTTTTGAAATGACATCACACCACTACATGTGTGATATCATATGCACTGTAAGACATCACATCCACACTTTTTTTCATCACACTACTGTACTATGACGCAACAACCTCTAATTGATGAAACGCACATCCAGAAGCAGGCAACATATACACAATACATGTGGAACATCACAGCCAGTAATCAGAGTCATCACACCCACTGTATTGACAAATGTCACCCCCACTCTATGTTTGACTTTCACCCATGTCATAGGTATAGCATGTATGCACAATAGACGCAAACCCATCCTCATATTTATGACATCAAATCAACCATTTTTAAGACATCACACACATATATTTGATATCAAATCTCCCGGTATCTGTGTAATCACACCACTGTAGTAATGATATCAAACATCTGTATTTATGAGATCTCAGCAACTATTTTGACACCCTCATATGCATTGTATAAAACATCATATTCACGTTATTTTAGAACGCATAAAACGTATCTGTGTCTCAGACACATTCTTCTTCATATCACAACCTGTTATGTTGACAACACACAAATATATGTTTAACATCATATACACTATATAAGGCATCACATCCCACATTTTATGTGATCACACCACATTTCTTTTGACAGCAAATGCACTGTACTCATGATATTCACTCCCACTAGTCTGACATTGGCATCCCACTGTATCTGTGTCATCCACAACCATTCTATTAGATCGATCTCTGGACAACTGTATATATGACATCATCACCCAGTTTTTATGTATGACAAACCTTTGATACTATACATAAACGTCTCATCCACTCTTTATTGATTTCGACACCATTGTAGTCCATCACATTATTTCCACTGGGGGGGGGGTAAAAATTCATGATGTCACCCACAACTATATATGACACATAACACACAAGACATCACAGATGTTATATCTGCCAATTCACGCGCTCACCACTATATCTGACACTGAATCCATCGTGTCATATGGTCATCAATACCGAGTGTATCATTGGACACCACATCCACTATCTGGATCACATCACACACACTATATGTATGACATCATATTCAGTAAGCATGACATGGCAATGAAATCCATGACATCAGACCCCTTAATATTATGACATCACTTCCAGTATATTTTATGACATCATAATCCAAATACATGATATCAAACACATACTGCTTACATGTCAACACAACTGCTATTCCTTGACATCACACCCACTACATTTGACATCACAACAACATCACAGATCCACAAACATCAAAAGACAACAAAAATCGACACATCACAACAATCAACACACAAGATCACAAAACAAACAACAACAATCAACAATCACAAACAAACACAACACAACACACAAGCACACGCCATCAACCCACCAATCATCACATGCTACACAACCAACAGACACACACACATCACACTGTTCAGGTTGAAACTCACACACCGCTGTATCGATGACATCACAAAAAGTATGGAAGTCATCACACTTACGCATAAGTATACACCAATCATTTTACAAGAACTCACCATTCAAAATTATGACATCACTGCTCAGTAATTGAATCAACAATCACCAACACTGCATTCATGTACATCAGAACTCTTATAAATCACATAAAAGTACCACGGTTAATGACAACTCATCACCCTAATCTAAGATATCACACAACCACTCTAAGTGTGGTCAACACACACAATGTTATCTACTATATCAAAAATCAGTGTACCGTATTGACATCACAAGCCTACATCTATGTGATGACATCATATGCACTGCAATAAGGACATCACAAATCCACAACTTTATGACGTCAACACCACTTTATTGATGACCTTCAAGTCGACGTATCATACGTGTCTTCATCAATCAAGATCCTACCTATGGGACTGGCATCACGGCCAATATATGTATGATATCACATCCAGTATACGTGTGACTCCCCCCCCTCCACCATATCCACTATATTAAATGCCATGGGTGATACACACTATGGTATGACATCACAACACTCTGTGTTGATGACACCACAACTAGGCATATTGTAATTATCTATTTTCACTACAGAAGAGGTCACATATACTCTATTACAGCCAAACCACAGTATTTTGACATCACATCCACTTCAGGCATGACATCACACCCACTGTATCTTTGTCATGACAATTTTCTTCACTGATATCACACCCCACAATTGTATGCCCATCAAACCAACCAATATGCGTGACATCTATGCACTATTTATAACATCACATCCACACCTTGAGTCTTCAGGACTACTGTGACTTATGACATCACAACCTCTATATAATGAAACTATATCCAGTACTAGATGGCAACATATACCCTACACATGTGACATCACAACCACTAATCTGTGTCATCAAAACGACTGTATTGACAACATCACACCCAATCGTTGTATTACATCACAGTAACGCCATATATATGGCGACTTGGCACTATACACAACATCAATCCTCACTTTATGACATTAAAACCACCGGTTTATGGCATCACTGACGGCCATTCATGACATCACAACCCACTCAATTCATGAAATCACATGCACTTGTATATGACATCACAATACACTATACTTTGTGACATCACAGCCACAATATCTATAACAACACACCTACTATGTTTATGACATCATACTCTCAGTATATATGACATTTCACCATGGTGTATGAATGACAACACAACCACTGTATCCGACATCACAGCTACTTGTGAGTGGCTGTGGTAAATCACGGGCGTCTCAACTATGATTGCATGACTATGGATGAAACACTATGTTACTGGGTGATTAAATCAACATGAGATATCACGAAGCAACCGACAGGGTCATGATAGGTAACGAAGGCAGGATAGGGACTGTATTTAAGAGACATTACTATTGCATCATCGTTGATGACATCATATCGAGCGGGGTTTTACCAAGACCATGGCCATGCAAGGCGACTATTGTTTATGACATACATGTATCTACGTGGACATTATGTATCTCACGCCAACCACACTTAGTTTGATCGATGATCATATGGAGACAAATTCGTGGTATCTGACTTGCGACCCATTGCTCTCTTACCATTGGCATCGTCAGAGACCAGCGCACCGTTCACACTATATGATCAATCAGACACACGCTTACACGGATGTCTGTCGAAGACATGCACAAACCATAGAGTCATAAGTGATAAAGACACATACTAGCAGATGTGGGAGGCGATATGTATGCCCGATCGCAGTGCGTACATAGTGAACATAGACATCATATCCCCACACTTTATGACAACAATTCGCTTAGTAATTTAGTGAACATTCACATTGCTACTCTTCTGCATCACAATCACATGGCACTACATATGACTATGTGGTCTACTTCCTGTGTGACAAAGCCTTACTTTCTCTCACTGATATGATGTGTTGACTTCTCAGGCAATGTACAGTTTCGATGACGATCACACACACTGCGAAACGGGTTTATCGGATAATATACTGACACATTTTATATTGGTCTATATCTAACATGATGCAGATGTCTCTTGACAATTCAGCCTATTAGCGTGGCTTCACGAGACCAGCTATGTCTCATGATCTTACAGCAGGACGGCGCCACTGTATGCGTGTGTTCATACACACATGGAACGTCAGTTCAATCTTCAAATCAAGCACGTCCAAATTAGTGTGTTTAGTGACATCATTCCGTTGCCACTATATTATAGATGTAACATCAATAAATGCTATACCATCGGCAATAGGACTGATCACATCCTACTCTATATGACCATCGGAGAGCAGCTCCACCTTTATAAATGAGACATGGCCACGTGCCACATATGATGGCAATGGCAATCTTCACTCCCATTGCATAAATCTGACCTCTTACTGTCGCGACGGTGTAACTTGGTTGTCATGCTTACATAGCATAACCACATCCCAGGACTCGATGAGTATCTCATCAGCCATATATATGTATGGATATCACATATTCCTATTATACGGATGTTGACCGCCACCACTATCGCATCAATCTAGTATGTATTTTGATGACATGATGACCCACTATGTATGACAGCACAAACCTCGCATGTGTTGGATGGACGCATTGCCCCACACAACAGCTTCGGGCATATTAATGCCCGTCATAGTGTGCACGATAGATTGAACAGTGTAACTGCGACATCCAGCTTCTATCACTAGGGCAAACCACAGGATAGTTTTAATGATGTCACAAGGGTTCCACATCAGGCATATGATACAGTCATACTGCGACATAGAGGCTATCACCAACATCCGCTACTCAATTGTATCTTTTGTTCATCACACTACTCTACGGTTTTCTGGATATCAGACATCACACCTTATGTTGTATGACAGTCCACACAACCACTACTAAGTGCATTGATCTATCTCTATATGGCCCTGTAAGAACATCACATCCACTGCTTTTTTCATTCACACTGACTGTACTGTATGACTAGCATCAAACCTTTCGTATTGGATGAAACCACACATCCATTAAATGCTATGGCCGCCGGCTCATATACGCTATAACTCATGTGACATCCACAGCCAGGCCCAAGACATCTGTGTCATTCGCACAACCCACTTTAGTATTGATCAGAATGTCAACTGCCTCCGACACATCTTCAGTTGTGACATTCACACCCTTGTCATATGTAAATGTCATGATATTGCAGACTATATAGTAAGTGAAAAACGGCTCATACTCATCATATTTATGACACATCGAAATCACCATTATTTTAAAGATCATCACACAGCTCAGTATTATTTTGATGATCATAATCGCACGTTATCTGGTTGTAATTGTCACAAATCTTTCACTGTGAGTTAATAGACTAATCATACGCATCAGTATTTATGAGATCGGACTGGTGAAGCCAACTATGTATGAACGACATCAAATATATGCATTGTATACAAAACATCATATTCAGACAGTTAGTTTTAAGGAATGGCCGCTTAGAGACAACTGTATCTGTGACTATCATCAGTAGGCACCATTCTTCCTTCATATCCAACTAACCTTGGTACGTGGTATTTGGACCACCACACTAACACACTGATACTGTTTAAACATCATATATGGGGGCAACTCATATTAACAGCATGCAGCATACCACCTATTTTATGTGATGCACCACAATTACCACATTTCCTATTGAGACAGCAAATAGCATCTGTACGCATGCGATGATATCAACTCTCCTGATAGCTATGCTTGACATTGGCCAGCTCCACTGTATCTGGTGGTCATCACAAAAGCGAGAATGAGACGCGTATTCTAAGTTGTATGATCGTTCTGCATCCAACTTTGTATATAGTGACATCACACTGGCCATTGTTTATGCAAATTACAAGCCGCATGGTCACGTTTATATCATAACGCTGGTCGACAAATCCACTATTTTATGATTTCACAGTCGACATTGTAGTTCATGCTTATCGCACATTACAACCACTGAATTGCAATGATATCTTGACCCACACAATATATCGACATCACTAGCAAAAGTACAACACGATGATTTATATCTGCCTATCTCACCCACTATAATCTGACAAGGACACTGCAATCATGCTCAGTCATGAGGTACGTCTGGGTCATCAAACCCAGTGTAGTCAATTACAGCCACATCCACTCGTCTGGATCACATCACGGACACACTCTATATGGTGATGACATCATATATCAATAATGCAAGGGGGGGGTGAGCATGGCTATCGAACGTGCTATGACAGGGTGCAGAAGACACTGGGGCAGCAATAATATGTATGACTATGACTGTGCCTAGTATATTTATTGACATCAGTATCCATTATAGGGCATGATATCACACAGCGAATACACTGTTCTTAGCCATGACAACGTACAGAATTCTGCGCTATTCCCATGACATCACACTCTTCACTAGCAATTGACTATCGACACAAGCTTATCCCCACTGTATCGCAGGGTATGTCACAGCCTCGGCTGTATTTCGATGAGACATAGAGCGGACAACAAGATATTTTAAAGATCCATACAACACTTGGCTATATCGTATGACTAACGCAATACACAATTTCTAGCAAGAACATCACAAATCTCTTCAATATTATGAGCATCAATGCATCAGTATTGATGCACATCACCACCATCTGCATTTCATGACTCATCAGTAGTCTCTATTTATATATCACATTATGTCTCACGGTGAATTGACAACTCATGGATACCACCCTTACAGGACCAATGATATCATCACCCACATCTATGTGTGTCATGCACGACCGGATATCCAAAGTGTAGCTACGTATATAAGGATCAAAAACGCAGATGGTAGCTTGTTTAAGACATCACAGGCCACTATAAAGTGTGTGGTGACCATCAGTATGCACTGCATAGGACAACACATCACAGGAGCTATTATGACGTCACAGCACCACTCTATCTGACCTCACGTCCACTGTATACGTGTCATCACACTTCACCCTATCGATGGTAAATCACGGCCAATATTTGTATGAGTTTCACATCCAGTATACGTTGTGGGACATCCATATCCACTAAATCTTGATGACACTGTATACACTCTATGGTATGACATCACAGCACGCTGTGTAAGATGACAACCACACTATACGGCATATGTGTGACAACTTATTAACACTGCAGTAGACACCTCACTTATACTTCTATTACAGTAAACCACAGTAATTTTTGATCATCCCATCCACTTCCTCCGCAATGTCATCACACACCCAATGTATCTGTGTCTTGACAAATTTCTGCACTGTATTTCACAACCCACATTTGTAATGCCTTTCAAACAAATATCTATATGCATGACTTCATAGTGGTTTCAGTTCCTATTCGCACTATTATATAACATCTACATCCACACTTGAGTATTCGTCACCAGACTACTGTACTTTATGACTTTCACAACCTCTATATATGAAACTACATCCATTCTATAGATGGGCAACATACACTTACACATGTGACATCACAACCACTAATCTGTGTTCATCACAACGACATGTATTGACCAAACTCATCACACCCAACTCTTTGTACTTAAATCACACTCGCCATATATTTTATGGCACTTGGCACTATACCACAACATCATCCATCCTCACTTTATGACATTAAAAACCACGGCGGTTTATGGCATCACGAGACGGCAATTCTTGTCATTACATTTCACTCTATTACATTGAAATCACACAACACTGTATATGGTATCCACGTTTACACTATATACTTGTGACATTCACAGGCCACGGGTGGGGGGGGGGCCCCATAACCACTTGGGTTAATTTTTTTTTCTATAACAAAACACCTACTATGGTTTATGCAACATCATACTCAGTGTATATGACATTTCACTAAGGTGTAATGAATGAAAAACAACCACTGATAATCCGACATCACACTACTGTATCTGTGGTAATCACGACCAAACTTGATTGACGGTATGAAACCCTATGTATTGTAATGAAATCACACCACAGCATGTAGGACACAATAGGCGACTGTATAGGACCATTACATGCCACTCTTGATGACATCATATCGGGTGTTGGTATCGTGTTGTTTGTAAGCATGGCAAGTCACTATGTTTATTGGACATCATATCCACTATATATGATCTCACCCACACTGTGTAGATGACAAACACAAATACTGTATTCTGACTTGAACCCCATTCTCTCTCGACCACCTGGACGCACACCCAACTGTATATGTCATCACAACCACTCTGTCCGAAGACATCACCACCAACTATGATAAGTACATCACAGGTGGCATATGTATGCCATCCTATGCACTATACATGACATCAATCAGAATCCACACTTTATCGACACCACATCCTTAGTATTTATAACATCACATGCACTCTACTCATGACATCACACGCACTACATATGACATGTGGTCTACTACTGTTGTGACAGCACTTTCACATAGATGTGTGACTTCTACACAATGACTGTTTACGATGACAACCCTCACACTGAGGTTTATGACATATCTACATGTTATATGGCATCAAACAACAGTGTTATGACAATTCGACAGGCCATTTTGCGTGCTTCACAGCCAAATAAAGTCTGATATCTCACCCTCTCTGTATCTGTAGTCATCACCATCTGTATACGTATCAAATCAGTCAAACCCCAGTAGTTGATGACCTCATACATCACTTACACTATATAAATGTAAATCATATTGTTATGCATATGACATCACAGGTCCACACTTCATAGACATCACACACACTCACCTTATGACATCTCGTCCACTACTATATGTACATCACTTCCAATATTCTGACCTCAACGTCCACTGTATCTGTGTCATCACACGCCACCCAATCGATGGTCTCCTCATCCAATGATATGTATGATATCATATCCAGTATACGGTGTGACCTCCTATCCACTAAAATTGTGAACATAATACCCACTATAGTAAGACATCACAACCCTCGGTGGTTGATGACACCACGAGTCAGCATATGTATGACAACATTTGCACTATAGATTGACATCACATCCACTCTATCCCAGGAAACCACATATTTTATGATGTCTATCATCCACGTCAGTGCAATGACATCATACTCACGTCTTATCAGACCTCGTCACCCAAGTGTATCTTTGTTCATCACATACTCTCCGCTGATCATCACATCCGCTTTTGTATGACATCACTGCCACTACATGTGTGTACATCCTATGCACTGGTAATCAACATCACATCCCACTGCTATTTGTCATCCACATTAACTGTACCTTTATCATCAGCACAAACCTCTATTGATGAAACCACATCCAGTATGGCAGGGCAAACATATACACAATAACATGTGACCATCACATCCAGAAAACTGTAGTCATCACACCCACTGTAATTGACCATGTCACTCACACCTTTGTATGGACCTACAACACTTGGCATAGTGTATAGCATCATCTTGCACTATATGAAGAAATCACATCCTCATCATTATGACATCAAACCACCATTGATTAAGAACATCACACACCGTATATTATGACATCGTATCCAACGGTATCTGTGTCATCAACAATCCACTGTAAAATTGATGATATCATACCATCTGTATTATTGAGATCTCACAACGGCTATGTATGACGACATCATAACCAACAGTCACAAAAAGCATCATTTTCACTCAATTATTGTAAGCATCGCAGAAACTGTAATCTGTTTCTCACACACATTCATTTCTTACATCATATCACAACCTTGGCATGTATGAACATCACACCAACATATGTGTTATTAATATCATATGACACTCTATAAGCATCACATCCACATTTTAATGAGAATCACACCACATTTCTATTGGAGCAGCAAATGCACTTGTACTCATGATATCACTCGCCCCCCCACTATCTGACATTGCATCCACTGTACCTTGTGGTCTTCATAACCACTCTTATCAATTGATGAATCTCAGAAACCACTGTAATATATTACATCACACCCATTTAATGTATGGCAATCTATACACTATACCATATACGTCACATCCACTCTAATTATGATTGTCACACCCATTGTAAGTCACTCACACATTACATCCACTGAATTCATGATATCTCACACAACTTATATATGCCATCACAACACAAGAACAACACTGAATGATAAAAAAAAAAAAAAAAAAAAAAAAAAAAAAAAAAAAAAAAAAAAAAAAAAAAAAAAAAAAAAAAAAAAAAAAAAAAAAAAAAAAAAAAAAAAAAAAAAAAAAAAAAAAAAAAAAAAAAAAAAAAAAAAAAAAAAAAAAAAAAAAAAAAAAAAAAAAAAAAAAAAAAAAAAAAAAAAAAAAAAAAAAAAAAAAAAAAAAAAAAAAAAAAAAAAAAAAAAAAAAAAAAAAAAAAAAAAAAAAAAAAAAAAAAAAAAAAAAAAAAAAAAAAAAAAAAAAAAAAAAAAAAAAAAAAAAAAAAAAAAAAAAAAAAAAAAAAAAAAAAAAAAACATAAAAAAAAAAAAAAAAAAAAAAAAAAAAAAAAAAAAAAAAAAAAAAAAAAAAAAAAAAAAAAAAAAAAAAAAAAAAAAAAAAAAAAAAAAAAAAAAAAAAAAAAAAAAAAAAAAAAAAAAAAAAAAAAAAAAAAAAAAAAAAAAAAAAAAAAAAAAAAAAAAAAAAAAAAAAACAAGCCATGGCAAGCCAATGTTTTTTGACACATATCTACTACATTGATCTTTAACCACACTGGTTTGGACAAAACAAAAACGTATCTGACTTGAACCCCTTCTCCTACCACCCCCCCCACTCTAATGTCATCACACCCCCCCTGTCAAGACATCACACCAACTATATAAAAACATCACAATGGATATTATCCATCCTGTGCACTAACATGACATCAATCCCATTTATGACAACAACCTTTTGTAATTTTTACATCACATCACTTTCTCATCACATCACAGGGCCCAATATGACATTTTGGGGTACTCGTTGACACACTTTCACTAATGTGTGATTTTCCAATGACAGTTTTTGATAATCAACACACTACTTTTGATAAATCAAATTATTTTGGGATAAAACACATGTTTTTTACAATTCAGCCATCGTGCTTTACAGCCCCTATGTCTC
>JAJLRB010000121.1:0-19269 GCA_020976825.1 Odocoileus hemionus
AATTTAAATGCTGTCAAAAAAAAGTGAATTTATACAAATAATTTCTTTTTTTTTATATTCTTTTCCATTTAAAAATTTTGTTGTTACAGGGTTTTTTTGGAAAGCACTAGCTAAAAAGCTTGAAAAAAAAATAAAAATGCAAATACAAAAAAAAGGGCTCCTATGAAAGATTGATAAAAAATACAAATTATATATACCTAGGCCCCAAATCATAAAAATTAAAAAATAGTAAAATTAACCTCTTGTTTTAGAAGTCAGTTAGTTGTTAATTTGGGGGGGGAAAAAGTGAAAAATTTTGGGAATGAGCATAAAAGGGTCCTTGGGTTCTGGTAAGAATGGATTTTTTAAAATCAGGTTTTTCCTTTGTGAGTATTCTAGCTACTGTCAGTAATGATTTTATTGGTTTTTTTTTTTTTTAAATTTTTATCACCAATGAAAATTTTTTTTAAAAAAAAAACTAATAAAAAACAAAATCAGATAACTCAATGGGAAATTTCAAAAAAAGCCCTAAAACAGGAAAAAAAAGATAGTCAGCCAAAAAATATATAAAAAAGTTTCTTGAATTCAAAGTAATCAGGAAAATGCAAACTAAGGCCCAATAAGGTTTCTCATACATACCAAGAGGGTTTAAAATTAAGAAAAACTGACAACAGACATGCTTGTACCTCTGTGGAAAAAGGGTACAACTACTTTCAAAAGTAGTTTTCAATATATCGAAAGTAAACTCTAAATTTATACTTTGCCCTAAGATCCAGTAATTTTTTTCTAGGAAATATACCCAATGGAAATTCGGGCCCATGGCAAAAAAAAACCACCGAATTCATTGCAACATTATTAAAAATTTTTGAAAACCACACAAAGAAAAGATAAAAAAATATTTTTTATTTATACACTTAAATACTATTAATATAAAACAGCACAAAAATGATCCATATGAAAAACATAAAAAAATGATTGGGAATCCCCAAAAATTAAACCTGAACAAAAAAGCAAACATATTGAAATTTTTTGGGTATGATTTAAATAAAATTCAAAAAAACATTGAGATATTTATTACCTTTTGGGGAAGAATGTAATTACCATAAAAGAACTGGGGAATTTGGGAAGTGTTCTTGTTAAAAAGTTGGGTGATTGTGATAATCCATAAAGTTGAACCTTTACTTGGGTGCACTTTTGCATCTGTGTTTTATTTAAATTTTTAAAGTTTAAATGAAGAAAAAAGATAAAAAAATTTTTTCAGAAAAAATCACTTTGAAAAGACTGTGTACTAAACAGAATGGAAAAAAATTTCACATTTTTAAAAAATGCAAAACAAAAAAGGGTTTAAAAATAAAAAGTATAGGGAGATGAAAGATTAACACAAATGCTTAGATGAAGAAAAAATTATCAGCAGAAAAAAATGATAATAGCATAAAAAAATTAATCTTCTAAATACAAAAGGGGAAATCAATGTCAATTTAAAAATTTTTATCACAAAAAAACTATCTTTCAACAGTAAAAAAATAAAAAGTGTACAAAATTCCACAATCTTAAAATAACAGATTTTCTAATATTTTTTATACTGTCCAGAGAACAAAAAAAAGAGGGAGACCGATATATTTTTTGGTGAGTAAAATTTATAATTCAAAGCAAAATAAATAAAATATTGAAAGAAAATCATAGTCCATTTACGGGTAATAGCACTAAAAAAAAATTATGAATAAATTACCAAAAATGGAATTTAAAGTATAAAAAAATAAAATTTTTTTGGGGACTAAGTAGTATTTATAAATTAAAAGCAGAAAAATATTCAATATAAAAAAACTTGTAATTCACCCCATTTAAAAAATTAAAAAATGAAAAATCTAAAAACCCTTAAAAGTGAGAAGAATTTTAAAAAACCCCTTACAAAAGAAATAGATGGGGAAACCCAATTTTAACAAATTATTACAAAAGTATACAAAATCTTCCTAAATATTGGAAGTCTAGGACATCCCATTAAAGTAAGGATTAAGGCAAGAAGTTTTAATTTCCTAAAATTCAAACAATATGGGGCTTAATTTAAAATAAAAGCTAAGAAGGGTATAAGATTTTAAAAAAAGACATAAAAGTTTTTAACTAAATTTAAAAAATTGCCCTTTGTAGGAAAAAACCCAAAATATCCCGAAATTTTAAAAATCAATATTAATTTTTTAAAGGGGAAAAAAAATAAAGAAAATTTAGTACATAAAATCAATGTACAAAAATAAGGCCCTTTTCCCCAATCACAAATCAAATAAGGAAAAGACCCCATTTTAAAAAGGAAAAAAAAATAAAAAATTTTTAAAAATTTCTAACCAAAGTCGGCCAGATGTTATAAAAAAAATTTGCTTAATTATTTTAAAAAATATATTTTTGGGGGAGGAAAATAGAACTATTACAAATATGTTAATTCTTACAATCAAAATCTTGCAAATTTAAAATAAAATTCTGGGAAAATTTTTGTTGAAAAACAATAACTCATTAAAATTCAAATACATTTCTAGCTTTTGGAAAAAGTGGGATATTTTGTCTAGTAATCCTGCATATAACAATTATAAAATTTTGGGTTATCTAAAACATGTGCATTTCACATGTGTATTGTGTGTTAGGACATACCCAGACGACTAACAGTTTTTACACTTATGGGAGTTTATTCATACAGCATGCAAACACTGATTAGTGAGTAGGAACCATTCTGGGAAATTTTTGGGGTTTTTCCCGCAAAACCTCTGGTACATTTTTATTTAGCTGACCAAGGAAACGTTAGGGAAAAAAAAAACTATTACTATCTACAGTGACAAAAAAAATTTTAAATTTTGCTGATTTTCAAAAAATGAAAAGGTTGACGTAGAACAATATACTCAAAAATAATTTTATTGTGTTACACATTTTAAAATATTTGCTCCCAATTAAATTTACTTTAATCTTGCCCTTTGTATTTTTTATAAAACTAAAAAAGTATGAGTATTGAGGGAAATTTAAAATTTTTTCAAAAATCTATTTTTATGTTTTTTTAAAAGAATTCATATGATATATAATTCATGAGGTTTTCCTTTAAAAATATCTGTGAGGAAGAAATTATATATATTTCATATCAATTCATTTATATTTTTTTTTAATTATTTTTTATATATTTCTTTCAGCATATATCAAAAGGGCGACATCAATATATTGTTAATTTTTCCCCCTAAAAACACCCAAGACATAATTAATCATCAAAAGATATAAGGGGAAAAAATTCCTGTGAAGGAAAAAGAGAAGTGAAAAAAAGAAGCCTTCCAACTATGATCGAAGTCAAACCTGTAAAAAGGGAAAAAGTCTGGAAAGAAAATATCAGCTGTTGCAAATTAGAAGAAGTTTTGGCCAGCCAATGGGGGCACTTTAGAAAAAGTCCCCCATTCGGGAAACCCCGGGTCTTACAGTAACGGGGCCTGATTAGCCCTTTCTTGCAACCCACGGGTTGGGGTACCTAAAAAGTATAGCATGTGCACGGGATGGATCCAAAAGGAAAAATGGGGGTGTCAGTCATTTTTGCTCGGGAAAACTGACAGCAATTTTGGGGCTGCCATAAGTGTAAAGAGACTTCAAACCAATAGACAAAAAGGGGAAACCCCATATAAAAATGCCAGGGGACATTATACCAACCACCATCACCACTTAGATTATTTTTTTTTCCCTTTTGTTCTTCTCTGCTTTTCCAATGGAGGAAAAATCTTGCTAGCCAGATTTGGGGTTATGTCTACCAAGGGAAGGAATTCCTTGGGAAGTTCGAAAGAAAAGAAAAGCAGAAGTCACCCTGCACGTGTACCCCTGTTGCATAGGGGAAAGAAGGGTTCGCACACGCCATGTGAAATTGCCCAGGAGATTTGTTTTTTTGGATAGCTGCAATTATTGAGGCTTGGGAGCTGAATGCACTGTTTTATGTCCTGTATTTCCCGTACTTACAGATTTCCCCAAAGAATAGCAGTTTTCCCCCAAACGTTTTCCAAACTTTTAACTGTCCCAGAGTAAAAAGTGAAGTGAGTTTCATCCTGGTCTACAGGGGGCAGGAACAGACCTTTCCACTTCACGCCTACTCTGACCCTTTTCCACCTTTCATGGATCTCAAACATTTTGGGGGATCCTGTCAACTTCTTTTTAAAGGGGTAAAAGTTTCCCACTAGCCAGTCGTGATTTGCCACGGAAAAAATTTTTTCTGAAGTTAGTTTAGCAAATATTGATGTTCACAGGTTTTTTGAAGCGATTTGAAAGACTTTCCGGCACACCAGGGGGCCCAAACTGGAAATAAAAATGCAGGGGGTTTCCTGGTTGGGGGGGGTGGGGTTGGGAATGTTGTTAGTTAGGGATGGAACTGAGATTTCCCAAAGTCTTTGTTTTTGACCTGCAAGTTAGCAATTTTTATTCTTTCTTGATTACACTATTTCCTTATTTCATGGAACGATTTACCAAAAGCTGCATTCATGCGAAAGGTTAAGGGATAAAAAATAAATGTAATTAGTCCCCTGGGGGGTGGGATTTTGAAAAAGACATTGTAACATATTGGATGATAAGTGTGGATTCGGGGAATGAACACCCTTTTCCAAACCCCAGG
Organism: Odocoileus hemionus; assembly: GCA_020976825.1. NCBI lineage: Eukaryota > Metazoa > Chordata > Mammalia > Artiodactyla > Cervidae > Odocoileus > Odocoileus hemionus. The sequence continues at coordinate 4,592 of JAJLRB010000121.1, forward strand.
GGACTCATCTCAGAGAGCAAGGACTTAAGGATAGAGCAAACCAGATTTCCTGTCCCTCTCAGTCCTTCCCAACACAAATTCAGTTTATGAATGAAGAGCCTTTTGTGTTTATTTTTTTTAAAAAATATTAAGTCAACCCAAAAAAATTTAAACAAATAGTATCAAAGTTAATTAAAACCGTAAAATTCGTTGTTTTTTTGTTTTGTTTTTTGTTGAGTCTCAAAGTGTGTCAAACTCTGCAACCTCAGACTTTTAGTCTCAGGTCCTCTGTCCATGGGTTTTCCCGGGAAAAATTGGAGTGGGTTGCCATATCCTTCTCCAAAAAGTGTCGGTACCACCCTGTAGATGGGGGGGTAGAATGGCTTCTTTTAAAAAAGAGGTCATTATATATTAGGTTTTGGATGAAGCAAAAAAATCCCTTCTCCTGCTTCCTCCTCCCCTGATTTTCCCTGGGGGCATTTCTGGGAGCATTCTGAGGTATGATAAAAGTTTCAAACAATTCCTGAAAAGGAAAAAAACTTTGTTAAGGGGGGGAAATTAAAGCCCTTTACTTCTCTGTTTAGTTTAACGGGAAATACAATTTTACAAACAGGTTTTTTTGTCAAAACAATAAAATAAAAGGGAGGGGACTTGGGCGATGGAATCAAGAATGGAAAAAATTCTGGCTTTTTCCCCAATATTCAAAACACGATACTTATTAACTGTAAGGTAAAAAGCACATGGTTTTATCAGAAAAAAAAAAAAGTAAGTAAATGGCAATGTCAATTCAAAAAATTACTCTTTCAATAAGAAAATTAAAGAGAAAATACCTTTTTTGTGGGGCAGTGGGGGTGGGGGGGGCCACTTCCCTGGCACCAGTGGTAAAGAATCCCCCTCCCAATACAGGGACACAAGAGAGCGGATTTGTTTCCTAGTAAAAAAGATCCCCTGGGGGAGGAAATAGAAACCCATTCAGCACTATTGCCTGGGAAATTTAGGACAATAGCCCGGCAGGTACAGTCCATGGAGTCACAAAAAGTCAACACGATTAGTGATAAACAAAGCATCTTTTTAAAGGATTATTTTCTTATGGGAAAATGGAAAATAATTAAAAAAGCACTTTAAAAAAAACTAAGCTGTTAAGGAAAAACTGCAGTGGAACCCAAAATGCTTTTTTAAAACCATTAGTTGCAAAATGAGAAGTGAATCTATTTCAAAAGGTTTAGATAGCTCACTTTATTCCTGGGAAAATAAATTTTTTTAAATCAGATTTTTTGAAAATTTTTCTGATTTTTAAGTCTTCTTAAAAAAATCGCAAATAAAAAAATTCACCTGCGTATTTTATAATAAAACCCTTCCCCTTTTTGATTTTTAAAAGAAACCCAGTCCCCAAACGTTAATTGAATCAATCTTTTTAAAAATAAATCTACTGGGGAAATTTTTGAACCATCATACACCCGTAATACTTGTCTGCAAAGGGCGTTTTCTTTTTTTGAAAAACAGATCTGTAAAAAAATTATTTACTACAAATTAAAAAAAAAAAACCCCTTTCCCCCCTTCCTCCCCCCCCCCCCACTTTTTTAAGGGAAAACGAGAAAACCCAATTCACTCAAGGGAAAAGGCAAAACCCAAAAATTTTTAAAAAAAAAACAAAACAAAATCTAGTGGGCGCAAAGGGCCTATTCCGCCCAGTAATCGGTACAAGGAGATTACGGTACAGCCGGGCCGACTGTGTTTCGTCAGCAAGGCCCCAAAGTTCCTTTCCGTCTTTGCGATGTAGGGGAGCTGAATATTAAAAGGGGGAAGGGGGAGTTTTTGTTGACTGCATTTCCCCCCCCCCCTTTTTTCTGTTTTTTATTGTTAAAATCTCCCGGTAAAAAGGTTTTGGCCAGGACCTTAAAGAGTTCCTTTGGGAGAGGGGGGATCAGGGGTGCAAAACGACCGGGGTGTTTTTGGGGGGAAACGGTCCCCTCTCCCGCAGGGAGGAGGCGGCGAGTTTTCCGGGACCGCGCGGGCCGCCCCATTCTCGCCGCGCGCGCGCCAGTGGCTCTGATCCGCGCCCAGGGGGTTTCCTGGGGGCCGGGGGGGTGAGGCAAACCTCCCGGGGGCCCCCAGGCGAGACCCCACCGCACTTTTCCCCAAACTCCTGCTCCTCTTTCACCCGCCTTCCCCCCCACCGCGTTTCCCTCCTGTATTCTGGGAACTTATCTTTGTTAACAAGAGGTTTTTTAAAAGCGTTTTTCTCGCGGGAAGGGGGAACGGATTTCTCGTTCTTGCGTTCTGTTATCACCTGTGGCTCTGAATTGGGGTTTTAAAGAAACCTTTGTGGGGAAACCCGCCCCGGCCCCTCCCCAAAAGGGGGGTCCCCACTCCCCCCCATTCCACCGGGTCCTGTGGGCCGCTCGCAGCTATGGAAAACTAGCTTTTTTTACCAGACGGTGGCCCCGGCTGGAAAAAAAATCGAGGCACCCCGGGCCCCCGGCTTGCGGCTTGATTTTTACGCCTACAAAATCCGCAGTGACTCCGCCGGAAAAGCCCCTTAAGCTAGCGGTGCCCCTGCCCCAAACCCTCCCCGAACCCCCAGGGCCTCGGGGCGTGGCAAAGGCTCGGTCCTCCGGGACCTCGATCCTGGGCTCGGAAAGGACTCCACCTGAGAGTCGGGTTCAGCCCTTTTGGGGCCCCCAGACTTACTCTGGACCCGGCTTTCAGGCCGGCTTGGCTGGCGACACCCCGGCGCGCCCCGCGCATCAATGTGAATTCCCTGGCGTGAGCGTGCCCGGGGCACTGCCCCTGCAGTCCCCGGGTCCGGGGGCTCCCTTCCAGGCCGCCCCCCCAGGTGACTGCGAAGAACCTGTGCAAGTGGGACCGGAGATTCTCCCGGGTTTCCACCCGCTTGGCTCGGCGCGGCAGACCCTTCAGCCTCAAATCGCACCCCTCGGGTAGTTTTTTAAATTTTTGGGTGATTTAAATTATTTAATTTCTGGTTAAATTTTAGCCGGCCGCCGGGGGCTTGGGGTTGTTTTGCCTCGGGGCCTTGAACACCGCCCAAGGGCCCCGGGGGAGCGCGCCAGGAGGGGCCCAGCGGCGGGGCACGGCTCGCGTCCCCCCCCCGCGCACTGGGCTGCGGGGGGACGGGGCTTCGGGGTTCAGAGTCGGCGGGGGCCCCGGCCCCGGGCAGCCCCGCGTTACACGGCCTCGCTTCGCACGGCTGGGGTCACTCCATTTTTTTGCGCTCTTTCGGGCAACGCTGGCAAAATACCTCCCAGCCACTCCTCTTGGTGAAAATTTCCTTCCCCGCTTCCCCTGGCCGCGCGATCTATCATGAACCAGCCACAACGAGTTAACGGGGTGGGAAAGCGCCCGATGCCAAAGGTCCCCGCCCTTTAAGTCACGGCAGACCATACTTGCTTGTGGTTTGTGGGGGGAGACGGAGTTTTTTAATTCCAATTATTGCAGAATGCTAAATTCTCACCGGACGGGCGGACATGGAAAGGGACCCCCTAATTCTGGGATCGCATTTTGCACCGCTCTTCCCATTCCGTGATGGGGAGGGACCCGGGGGCCCCCGGGCCCCCCCTGCGGGGGGAGAGGTGGGCTGGCTGCCCGGGCCGCCGGCCCATGTGCCTGTAAAGCCTACCCCTTTGGTGCCTACTGGGGTTTTTTCCGGGCTGGCCGGGGTTTTGTTTCCCCTCGCTGCACTTCTCTTTTCCCCCCAGACAACCCCCCAGCAGCGGGGCCCTTTTGGGGGGCCGGGCTTTTGACCCCCCGCTCCCCCTCCGTTTTCCCGCCCCCGCAGGGTCCCCCTCGAACCGGCCCCCCCCCCCGGGGGGGCGGGGACCAGCTGTTTTTTCCCCGGGAAATGCCTCCGACAGCTCCCAAATCACCCACCCGCCGCCCCCGGGAATTTCCCAAGCCATTCTGCTCGGGGGGATCTTGGGGGGGCCCCCACCTTTTCGGGGTGCTGGGGAAATCCTCGTGATCCTTTCCCTGGCCTGCCACCGGCACCTGCACTCGGTACACATCTACATCGTCAACCCGGCGGTGGCCCACCTTCCCTCATTCCCCGGGGCTGCCCTTCTCCTATCTTCGAATTTTTGGGGTTTTTTTGGGGGGGTTCGGCAGGGTCTTCGCAAGTCTGGGCGGCGGGGGACGTCCCGGCGCACGGCTTCCATCTGGACTCTGCATACTCCCTTGACCGCTACATCGGGTAGCTATCCTTGGCAAACCCCCATCGCACCCCGAAGGGGGCCCATGGCCCTGCTCTGCGTCTGGGGCTTCTTTGGTATTCCCGGGCCCCCCTTCGGGTGGAGGCAGCCGGCCCCCAGGGCGAGCATTGAATCAACGAGGAGGGGGTGTCTCTTCTGGGTTGGGCCTTCTCGTCCACTGACCAATCCGGGCATGTACTGCCGGGGGTTTCGTTGGCCAAGAGGGAGAGCCGGGGCCTCAAATGGGGCCTTAAGACCGAAAAAAAAATCAGCTCGGAGCAGGGACCCTCCGCTCCCTCGCAAAAACGCCCAGGTAAGAGGAGCGGGGGTGACCAGCCGAGAACAAAAACCCCTTTTCCGTGGATGCTCAAATTTTCCCCCGAGAAAAAGCGGGAAAAAAGCTGGCATCGTGGTCGGGGCTTCGTCCCTCTGGTCTCCTTTTTTTTTGGGGTGCCTTTGGTAAGTCTTTCATCAGCTTTTCCCCCTTTGCTCTCCTAGATCACAGTCATGGGTAACGAGAAAGGATCTGCTTTCAAACGGCAAAGCTAAAGGGCATTAGGAAAGACTTTCCCCGTAGAAAATAAATTTTATTCCCTTTTTTTTTCCCAGTATACTTATTTCGGTACCAGGGACTTTTTCGACTCTGCAAAGGGGTTTCCCATCGATGCAGTTTTTTGGTCTTCCTAAAAAGAACTCGCTTTGTTAATGCTTTTAAGCCTGTGTTTAACTTAAAAAAAACCATCCCTTTGGATTTCAAGTTCTGAGCTCCTCCACCAGGGAATTGGCGGGGGGAGTGGAATTTCACTTTCACCTCTGCCGTGGACTGCAAAATTTCTTGGCCTAAAATAGATGTGCTTACCTGAACAAATTGTGCAATTTGTTTTTAAATTTTAATTTTTCCTAAGGGGTTTGTGAAAAAGGTCTGTTATTTTTTATATCTGTGTTCATTTTGTTTTTGGATTCTGTGTGGAGAAACCGTAATGAGTATGGGAAAAAAAAAATATCCCAAAACAGTTTAACCTTTAAAAAATTCAAAATATGTTTCAATAAGTAAATACTTCCCCCTTTTTTTTAATACTAAGTATTTAAAATAAACAGTAATGTTTTAGATCCAATTTTCAAAAAACTGAATGACTGTTTCAAAACAATTATTCATTATAAGTGTAGCTGCTGATGCACTTGGATTCATCTTTTCCCTTTGGTGGGCCTTCCTGAAACCCAAAAGTTATTTACTTTTTTTAGTTTGTGAGCTCCAATGTAGCCCCACAAATTGGGTTATCCACTACTCAACAAAAAAAAATTTACAAAAAAATTTAAAAAAAAGCCTTTCTGTATTTAGATTTAAATTTACAGGGCCCTTTATGAAAAGCCCTTTTTTGGGAACACGTTTTTTATTGAGTTTTATTTTTAGGGCTGACTATTTTTCAACATTGAAATTTGATATCATTAGCCCTCTCAATAACTAATGGGTAATGTTATTATCCCAAAATATAGTAAAGGGGGAAAGGAAATTTTTCAGGTTTTAAAGCTTTGCTGTCTACTTCATAACCCTAGCCCCCCGTACTATTGAATTAAATTAAAAAAAGAAAAATTTGTTTCAGTTCTTATCCCCCCCCCCATTTAGGTTTTTTGGAAACCCATGGGCCAGCAGCTATGCTTTGAACAGCGAGATATAGGAAATTTTCCCTCTTGCGAAATTTTACCCCAACCCCAGCGCTTTAGGGCCCTTTTAAGTCCATTCCCTGGTTTCTCATTTTTGCGTTCTTGCTCCCAGAGACATCACGCTTTGATTTTTTTATACCCCTTTTGGGGAGGAAATGGAACCCACTCCCGTGTTCTTTTCCGGAGAAACCCCGGGGCGGGGGGGGGTGATGCCGCTTGGGGGGAACAGAGCCCGGGCCGACTGAAGTGATTGTCAAAAGAATAAAACCTTCTTTACCTGAACCACTGCCCTTTCTACATCTGCACCCATTCATTCCCTTCCCCCTGAAGTTTGAACATTTATTAGATCTTTACCTGTCAAGTACTGTATTTATTAAGCCCCTTTTTGACCTAGGGGAACAGGCAGGAAAAACCTTTTACTGGATGTTTGCAATCTTTCGGGGGGAAATAGACAAAAACAAACAAATAACCTTTAAAGTAAAGGATTAAAAGTCTATTTTAAAAATAAACAGGAAAAAAGAGACGAGATGACAATGTGGGAGTGGCAGGGAAATCCTCTTAAGAGGTGAATTTTTGAGCAGAGCCCTGACTGAAGTGGGGAGCAAGTTTGCAAAGTCGGGGAGGAAAAATTTTGGGGCAAGGGAATACCAGTGAGCGGGCAAGGAGCCGGCTATTAATGGAATTTTTTATTTTCTAATTGTGTGGGAATACCCCAATAAGAGGGGTTTTTTAGCAGGTGAGTGGCGGGTCTTATTTTTTTGAAAAGGGGGTTCTGGCTGCGGGAGGGTAGTGCTGTTTCCCCGTAAGACTGAAAAAGGGAACATTGGGACTGTCGGGGGAAAATCAAGGGGGGGGGGGTGGGGAAGCCTGACTCAGGTAAGAAGGTGGGACGCTTCAAAATGACCCCGTTCGTTCAGTCACTCTTATTCCAACCTTCATCCCCCTGAATGAGCTGCCAGGCCCCCTGCCATCCCAACCCAAACCATGCCCTTTGGTCGTGATGCCATCCCAAAATTTCACCCCTGTCTCCCCCCTTTCCTCCCGCCCAATCTTTCCCAGCATCAGGGGTTTTTTCAAAAAGTCACCTCTTTGCATCAGGGGGCCAAGTTGGGTTTCACTTCAACTCAGTCCTTCAATGAACCCCCGGATGAGCTCCTTTAGGATGTACTGGGGGATCTCTTGTAGCCCAAAGGGGACCTAAAGAGTTTTCCCCAAACCAAGTTAAAAAAGCATAAATTTCTTTGGTGCTCAGCTTTCTTTATAGAAAAATCTCACTCCATACATGACTTTTGGGAAAAAAACCTGCCTTGACTAGACAACCTTTGTTTCAAAGAATGTCCTGCTTTTTAAACATTGCTAGGTTGGTCAAAACTTTCCTTCCAAGGAGTAAGGTTTTTAATTTCAAACTGCAATCACCATTCAGGTTTTTGGACCCCCCCAAAAAAAAAAGTAAACCCACTTTTTCCCACGTTTCCCCACCTTTTTCCTTAATGAGGGACGGGTTGCCATGATTTTTGTTTTTAAATGTTGGTTTAAGTCAATTTTTCTTCCCCCTTTCATAAAGGGGCTCTTTATTTTCTTTACTTTCTGCCAAAAGGGTGGTCTTGCTTTTTTTTAGGTTACTGATATTTCCCCCCAGAAATCTTGATTCCAGTTGTGTTCTTCCAGCCCACTTTTCTCTGATGTACTCTGCTTTAAAGTTACATAAACAGGGGTGACAATATACAGCCCTTCGTACTCCCATTTTGGCGTTTTTCAGGTAGAACTGACAGTTTGGGCATAGAATGAAAAAAAGAGAGGGGGAAAAAAAACTTTGGGGGTTTGGGCCCCAACAACTGGGTAAATGTAGTATTTCTTTAGTTGGAGAAAACTAGGAAAAGATGGGGTGGTAAGGGGGTGGCGGAATCGAAAACACAAGGGCTTATTTTAAAAGTCCAGCTGGAAGTGCTATTAATGCGGAATAATAGTCAAGTAGGCCGTTACATGAGTATTTGGGGCAAGGGGGAAGCCTTTTTTGTTTATCCAAGTTTATGAATAAAATTGGGACAATAACATATTTCCCAAAATGGAAGGGAAAAGCAAGTGAAAAAGTGGGGAGAGAAAAGAGGAAAGAAGACTGAGCCCTTGGTCTGATATTTTTAGGGTCAGAAAAGGAAGAGAAATGTTTGCAGAAGAAATTGAGAAGGAGTGGCCAGGGAGGTGGAAGAAGGGGATGTCCCGGAAGTGAATGGGGAATGTTTTAGAAAGGGGTCATCGCTGTCAATGCGTTGCTAGGCCAGGTCAGAGGGGGAGGGGCTTTACCTGGACTTGGCCCCTTTTAGAGGTCTTTTGGGGATAGGGGAAGTCCTAAGGAAATGGCAACCCCCTCCTATTTGCCTGGAGAAACCATGGACAGAGAAGCCTGGGGGGCTACAGTCCATTGGGTTGCCCAAGAGCAACACAACTAGCAACTAATGCTTTCTTTTAGGACTGTGTTTCAGTGGAGTGATGGGACAAAAACCCGATTGGGGACTTTTTTTTAAGACGAAAGGGAAGTGGAAGGGGGTTTCTAGATGTGGCAGGGGAAAAGGGTGTTCACTGAAGGTTTGAGAAAATTTCTAAGGTGGGATAGGGGATCATGTTTATTTCTAGGAAATGAGGCATAAGGATCCCGTGGTACAGGGAAGGGGGGAGAAAGAGGGGTTTGAAAATGATGAGGAAGCCCCGAGTGTTTTGGCACAGAGGCAGTAGGTAAGGGGGGGAAAGGTCAAGATCACTTCCAAAAGCATGCATATTCTCCTGAAATAGATCATGGTCATCAAAAAAATTTGTGCTTTTATATATTTTTTAAAACAAGTGTTTTTAATTTAGAATGACAAAGGGGAATAGAAAAAATTTTTTTTTTTAATTTTTTTTTTTCATTTTTTTTTATTAGTTGGAGGCAATTACTTTACCATTGCGTGGTTTTTGTATACATTGAAATAAATTAGCCATGGTTTAATGTACCCCCATCCCGGTCCCCCCTCCCCCCCCCTTTCCCCACTTGCCCCTTGGGTCTTCCCAGGCCCGGGCCTGGCATTTTTCTCATGATCCAACCTGGGTGGGTGATCTGTTTCACCCTAGATAAATCATGTTTTGATGTGTTCCTTTGAAAAAATCCCCCCCTCCCCTTTCCCCAACAGACAATGGAAAGGAAGTGTGGTCATATACAACGGAATATTCTCACCCTTTAAAAAAAATTCATTTGAATCAGTTTTAATGAGATGGATGAAACTGGAGCCCATTATCCCGAGGGATAACCAGAAAGAAAGATTCTTTTTTTAAAAAGCAAATGTTCCACCAACCAAAAGCATCTTTGGGATTTTAAATTTTGAGTAGGTAATGCTGATGGCTTCACCCGGGTTTTTAACAGGAGCAAATTGTATCAAATAAAAGTAACACAGTTTAATTTCTTTTTTTTTGGGTCCCTTCTTTTAAAATTCTGTCTCTTTAAAAAAGAAATGAACCAAAGTATCTAAGGTTTATGAAATGTCCTTGGGGCATCTTATTCCTTTTTTTAAAAAAAATTGCTTGGAAAAAAAAAAAGTAATTAAATCATAAATAAAGTGGAAGGAAAGGAATGATGGTAGTTTGAGGAGTAGAAAAAAATTGAAAGAAAATCTTGAGGTGAAGAGTAAAAGATTAGGAAATTTCTAGAGCCCAGGAGGTCCTGAGGGCGGTTTGAGACTTAAGTCATTATTTAAAGGAAGACAATCAGAAGGGTGAATGTGGTTTCACAGTAAAAAGGCTAGAATGATAGGAAGTTGCTGTTTCTGATTATTCCAGGGCCAAAAGTAAAAAAAGGGGGATGTGAAGGGAAAATAGGGAGATCAGATTGTGTTGTTTTTTCCCCCCCAGTCGCGTCCCGATCTTTGTGACCCCTAGATGTGGCCCCTTAGGCCCCCTGTCAAGGGGTTTTCCCGGAAAGAATACTGATGAGTGGGATTTCCTCTTTCAGGGGGTCTTCTCGACCCAGGGTCAAACCACATCTCCCGAGGCTCCAATCAGAATTAGGGGTGACGAGCCAGATGTGGGGAAAAACTCAGATAAGGTGGGTGATGGGAGTTTGGGGCTTCCTGGTGGGTTGCATCCAAGAAGATAAGTGGGGGGACGGAAGTTGAGTCCATCTAGGGGGAAGGGGACTCTTGGTTTTTTCAGGGTCTCTTGGGGATCTGCTGTCTTGGGGAAATGGTAACTTTTAAGGAAAAGGGGGACAAGATCACCAAACCCACCAAAAACTAGGTCCACAGTTTTTTTGCACCAAACAATAAAACATTTTTTCTTCCAGGTGGTTTACTGTTTAAAAAGGCCACACTTGTTAGAACAAAAAGTTGACCAAAAGCACAGACTCTGCCACAAGGGTTCACGTCTAGTTAAGGAGACAAATTGAAAACAGTGCCCAAAAATCAATAGTTTGGTCCTAAAAGGTATTAAAATGCTGGGGAATAGAAAGTGAACTGTCGGGAAAATCATACAGAAGCCTAGATATTGCGTTACTAGGAGGGACTTGAAGCTGCACTAAAACTCGTGAGCCATCAGTGAGATGTTGTTTGTTTTAGTGACTATCTTTAAAAATTTTTCATGCAAAATTGGGGGAGAAAATAAATATGCCATATGTTATTAACCCAAGGAATGAGCTCTTAAGTGACAATATCTTTGGGAAGGACTTTTGGGTTTTTCCCTCAGCTGCCAGAGGGCAGAGGGCTTGGAAACTAAAACCAGAGCAGGGGTGGGTGTACTGTGCAAAAATGGGGGTTTAAGCACCCACCTGTGAGGAAACCCAAACCCGGATAATCAGGGGAGGGGGGACCTGAAACCCTTGCTGAAAGGCCCCTCTGGATTTTTAGAAGTCTGTCTCCCCCTGGGCTCCCCTTCACTCTCTCCCTGGTTCTTCCCCCCAGGGGGGGTTGGTTGGGGCGAATCCTGATTTTCAGTAGAAATTGACTTTTTTGGGCCCTTTAAGTCAAGTTTGCTAGCCTTGTTTCTCCCCCTATCCTAAATATTTTCCTGAAAAATGAAACCCCTTCAGGGGGGGAGTCACATTGAGTAAGATCGTCATTTGTACCTTAAGAGTGAAATTTTTTTTTTTTTTTTTTTTTTTTGCTTATTTATTTTTTTTTATTTGGTTGTGCTTTTTGGCTTTTTTTCTGTCAGGAGCTTTTTCTTGTTCCAGTGGGCGGGCTTCCCTTTTATTGGTTTCTTGTTGTGGAGAGGGCTCTAGGGACTGGCTTCATAGTTGCAGCCTGGGGTCTAGAGCAAGGGTCGTTGCCCCAGGCGTGGGGTCCCCCCCGGAACAGGGACGAACCATTCCCTGACTGGTAGGGGATTTTAAAACCACGGGACCCCCAGAAATCCAGAGTGAATGTTCCAAAAACAAGTTTTTGATCATAAAGCTAAATAAAGAAAATTTTGAAGTGTTACCTTCAACATAAAAGAAAAAAGGGGTTAAATAATGTGCCTCAGGAACCTTGGGCCCTGGAGGGGTGTTTGTTTTTGCCTATTACATGTTTTGTCTAGAGCCAAATGGTACTGAAACAGTTTGCGGGGGGAGAGAGTATTACCGAATTTCAAACCCAGGCTTTCTTTTTCATAAAATGTGGGGTGTTAAAATGGGTCAGCTGCCCAATAAACCTCACAAAAAATGTCTAAAAATGTTAATCTTATCTGAATTCCTACATTTTACAGATCTTACGCATATGTTGATGTGGGGTAGCCATGAAGGTGGATGCCTTTGAGGTCGGGGAAAAGAAGCATCAGAAAAAAGGGGGTGAGGGGGGGAAGCATTTATGAACACTTGGTTTTATGCATCAGAAATCTGGAACATTGACTTAAATTCAAAAAAAGTATTATTATTTCACTGGCCATTGCTATTATCTTGAATGAAAAAGAAAGGGGACGGGGTGAGCTGTGGTTCAGAGGACTTTACTATTTAAAAATTATTTTAAAAAAAAAAAGACAGCACAGCAACTTCCGGGCGTCCAGGGTTTTAAGTTTCCCATGCTTCCACTGTAGAGTCTGTGGGTTGACCCCTGGGGGGGGAACAGATCTCACATCCATTTTGGCCAATTAAAAAAAAATTTTTAAAAAAAAATTTTTAGATTTTTTTAAAAAAAGACAAAACTGGTGGGAGGGAGAATATGTTTTAAGTGGATGCCGGGAAAAGGGAAAGCAAAAGATGATTACCGGGGGGAAGCAGTGAGGCAGATCATTTTTTCATTCGAAAAATTTCATTGAGCATTCCTAGGCCCAAAATAGCTAAAATTTTCCTGGAATAAGACAAATTTTTGCCCCAGTGGAGCTGAAAAATCTACAATTAAATACAAAAAGTTTCAGAGGGGAATAGGAAAATGGCAAGAAAAGGGGTGGGGGCACAAAATAATTTTGAATGAGCTTGTGGGCCAGGCCGTTAAATTGCATTTTTTTGCTGAGGTACAAAAAACGGGGCCCCCTGATTCTTAGGGAAAGGCTGACTTGAAGATAAGGGGTGGGGGAGAAAATCTAACTTTGACTTTAAATGGGAGACCGTTTTTCATTTATCTAACTGCATCATGAGGTAGGTGGTAAGTGCAGTTTGTCCTACTCTTTGAAACCCTCATGGTTGGGGGGCCCAGGCCCCTTGTCCAGGGGATTCCCAGGCAAGAATCTGGATGATTGATTTTTTTCTCCAAGGATTATCTTTTCCCTTCTCCGGGGGATTCTTGGCCCGGGGATTGAACCCACATCTCTTGCATCTCTGCTTTGGGCAGGCGGGTCCTTTACCACTGAGGCAAGGGGAAGCCCTTGCCAACCACAAATCTCTAAAAATTATAACTTAAGGCAAAAATCCTGCTAGGCCCTGAAAACTTTGGGCTTTATGAGTCAAGGTCAGTTTTGGGGCTGTCGATGTTGAATTGGTGGCGCTTTCCCCCCAGTAGTTGGGGCCACTCTCCTGTGGTGTGGCCCTTTTTCCCTAGAAAGGGGGCCAGAAACTGCCAGGTTCTAAAGCAAAAAGCCCCAAACCGGGCCCAGGGTCATCCCCGGGGAAAACCCAAAATCATGAGGCCGAACCTTTCAAGGGGGGGAAACAGACTCACCCCCTGAGGGGAGAGCAGACCCAAAAAGGGACGAAGGTTTATTGAAAACCATCTTCCAGTACATCTTCCTCACAACGTATCAGGCGCTTTTCTCATTATTTTCCAGTTACTTACGAGAATGCCCATTTTTTGGGCTTATGAAATGTAACCACGTAAAAAAACCCCTGGGTTTTGCCTTCCTGCGGGCTTCTAATCCCGTGGGAGATAGACATAAATTCAGAAAACCCCCCATAAAAATGAAAAAACTGTGTACAAGGAAGGGGTGGAGTGGTATTTTGGGAAAAGTACCGTGGGTAAAAGGCCCTGGGGAGGGGGGTAGAATAGGCTTGCTGAGGAAGAGAGTTTGACCTTATTGACCTTACCTTTGGGGGTGAGATCTGTAAAAAAGGGGGAATGGGTGGATAAAGACTCTGATTAGATGGACTGAAGCTGGGAAAAAAAGGGGGGTAACCCAAAAAAGCCTTTAGGGTCATTTTTTATGAGTTTGTGTTTTTTTTTTGAGTGACCAGGAACAAAGGGTGACTGATCAAATTTTATTTCAAAATTTCAGACTTAGCGAAAAGAAGAGGGGTAGACCCCGTTGGAGACATTGACCCAGGACAGGGAAGATACCTTCCAGATAGGATCCTTTCCCTTCGAGGTTGAAAATTTATTTCCCTGAGCTGCCCCGAGTTCTCAAATGGGTCTTCTGTCTCACCTCCCGAGCCAATTTTCGAGAAAGCTTTCCCCGATACAAATAGTCTAACCAGACTTGGCTTTAAAAATTTAAATTTGGTCTTTCACAAGACGAATCTGTCGTTGGAGATTTTCCCTCATATTCAAAAGAAAGTGCCTCAGGGTCAGAAGACCCCTTTTGAGATTTAACAAAGTTTTAACAATACTACCTTTTAAACCGCTGCATAAGGCCATCAGACTCTGAACCCCTTAGGACCTAGGATTTCGTTTTTCTTTTTCGGGGTTTTAGATTCAGGCGGGAGGATTTTTCTAAGGGATTTCCCCATTGGGCAGGTTCACCCGTTTTTTTTGTCCTTGACTTGGTTTTCCATCGGACATGTGATAGTGGGTTTTTATCTTTGGGGAAATGGTTTTTCTTTATGTTTTAAATCCCCGCCCCCCTATTTTTATTTTTGAAAACCACCCCCCCACTATCTTCTGTTTCAAATTTTTTTGTGAGAACCACACACACACCCACACCCACCACCCACCCAAACCACAAACCACCAAAACCAAAACCCCCAAACAACCAAACAAAACCCCCACCACAACCACCCACCCAAAACCACCCCCACCAACCCCCCCCCCCCCCCCCCCCCCACCCCCCCCCAACCCCCCCACCCCCACCCCAAACCCAACCCCCCCAACCCCCCCACACACCCCCCAAACCCCACCCCCCCCACCACAACCCACCCCCCAACCCACCACACAACCCCCCCCCACACCCCCCCCCCCCAACCCAAACACCACCCAACACACCCCCCCCCCACACCACACACACCAACCCCCCCCCCCCCCCCACCCCCCAACACAACCACCACACACCCACAACCCCCAACCCCCCACAAACCCACCCAACACCCCACACCCCAAAACCCCCCCCACCCCCCCCACCCCACACCAACAACCCAACACCCCACCCAACACCCCACACCCCACAACCCCACCCCAAACCCCCCACCCCCCCCCACCCCCCCCCCCCCCACCCACCACCACCCCCCAACAAACACACCAACCACATCCCCCC